>BJCO01366077.1:0-15821 GCA_018326465.1 Flaveria floridana | reverse complement strand
CCTAATATAAAAATAATAATCATAATAATAGTAGTAGTAATAATAATATTTTTTATTATACTATATAAATATATATACATATATTATATGCACCGGGTCACGAGCAGAGCCAACGAACCGAGCTCGAATCGAGCTAACCCTGGCTTGAGTTCGGCTCGTTTAGAATTCAAGCCGAGCCGAGCCAGCTCGTTTGGATACGAGCTTTTTTCGAGCCGAGTTTTTTTCGAGCTTTTCTCGAGCGAACTTCGAGCGAGCTTCGAGCCACGAACATTTTGTACAGCCCTATTGATTTTGAATAAGTAAAGTCAATTTTTGAATGTGTCAAACCTCTGGACTGGCCACTCGCAATTTCCAGCAGGTTGTTTGGACGAGATTTAGTTTGATTAAAAGTCTTTTAGTTATTAATTAAGTAGTATGTTTATCTTTATTAGTTAGTTGTTTAAATTTCTAGAAGGTACGAGTGTAAATCATAGGAGTCGTTTCCTTCAAGGTTTTATATGCATGTTTTTATCATGTTTTATGTGTCCAGAAAACCTCCGATTGATATTAATAAAGAGTGGAACATTTGCTTGTTGAAATACCCGGGGTTTTGTATCATCTTTTTTCTTGTATGGTTTTGGTTACTGGTTTGGTTGAAGGCTCCTAGGACAACAATTGGTATCAGAGCAATACCAAGCTCTTGAACAGGGTTCAAAAGCAGCTAAAGAAAGGTTGTTCATGTTCAATTCCGGCCAAGAACAACAGCAGCAAGAAAGGAGAATGCTTTTTAGTTAATTGTAGAAGTAACAAAAAGAAAGTTGGATACATAACCCTTGAATCCATGTGAATGAAAGGAAGGAAGAAAGAAGAAAGGATATAAAGAAGAAAGAAAGAAAGAAAGAAAGAAAGAAAGAAAGAAAGAAAGAAAGAGAAAGAAAGGAAGCAAGAAAGGAAGACAGGAGAATGAAAGAGAGAAAGAAAAAAAGCAAGAAAATTCAATAAGAAAGAAAGTTCAACAAGAAAAGTAAGTAACAAGCAAGAAAGTTACAGTAAGAATAACAAACCAAGCAGTGGTACCAGCAACAGAGCAGGGCAACATCCTATTACAGTGTCCCAAATTGACATCCACCAATTATACAAAATGGTCAAAAATGATGGAATCAACTTTGCAAGCATATGGATTATAGGAGGCAATTGATCTAGTAATAGGGGCAGCAATTGAAAGCAAAAAAAAACAGATGGCTAAAGCTTCTAGTTTCTAAACATTGCCCGAGGATATTCTACTCCAGGTGTCAAAACACATGGATGCAAATGATGTTTGGTATTTAATCAGGGTTCAACATCTAGGAGCAAAGATAGTGTTGAAAGCTCGCTTACAAACTCTAAGGAACGAGATGGAGAAATTAATAGTGAAAGAAAATGAAATAGTGGATGCTTTTCAAGCTAGTAACTAGCATAGCAGCTAAGTCTAGAAGCCTTGGTTCAAGCCTTGAATATGAACCTATTATGCGCAAGTTACTTAACTCCGTTCTAAAGAAGTTTTGACCTATCGTGGCATTTGTGGAGCAATACTCGAACTTGAAGACATGTCCTTTGAGAAAGCAGTGGTAAGAATAAAGGCTTATGAAGAACGTCTCAAAAGTAATGATGATTCAGAAGAGAACGATCAAGGTAAACTTCTACTAGCAAGTTCGAGTAATCAAAAGGTTGGAGATTCACAAAGTTGGTATTATGGAAAGGAACGCTGTGATGGCAATCAAAGCAGTGGACCAGTGGTAGGGGTCAAGGAAGAGGCTTTGGTAGAGGAGAAAGAGGATGGGGAAAGGCCAAAGAAAGAGAAACAAAAGCGAGTTTAGGTGTTTTGAATGTGGTGATATTGGCCGCTTTGCATGCGAGTGTACCAAGTGGAGGGATAAGGAAGAAATAGCTCATCTTGCTCAGTAAAGCATAGATTGGCGTTGTGAAGAACGAAAGGATCGGTTTCAAGATTAAAGGGAAATCTTGGTTTTAATCCTGAACGGGTTAGTTTGAAAGCTGAAGGGTTGAATTTGAACAAGTGGGAGAGTTAATTTATGAATGTGACGATCTTTTGGATGGGGCTGGCGATTTCCAGCAGGTTGTTTAGAGGAGTTTTTAGTTCGATTAAGAGTCTTCTAGTTATTAGTTAACTAGTATGTTTATCTTTATTAGTTGTTTAAATTCCTAGATGTTAGAAAGTACGAGTCATAGTAGGATTTGTTTTTGTCTAGGTTAAATAGGATATTTTGATCGCTGTTTTGTGTGTCCAAAAAAAGTCCTATTGATATTAATAAAGAGTCAAACATTTGTTTGTTCAACACTCGGTGTTCTATTTCATCTTTTTTCTTGTTTGACTTCGGTTAATGGTTCGATTGAAACCTCCTGGGCCAACATAGATTATACAGTCTTTGACAAGAGACCATTCCTCATATTATACCTTTGTCTCCAAATTTGGTGATGAACTAACTAAATTCTCCACACATCATATGAGATTCTCTTAGATGAATGGTTACACCTTAAGAGAATCAGAACATGAAAAAACTATACATTTAACATCATGCATCTTCCAACTTGTGTGAATCCAAATATCTTAGAAAATAAAATATGCTTCTTGGCCAAGCTCTGTGTTGCTATATCGCCACAATATTATGTGATTTCATTGATGATTCATAAAGATTTGGAACAGATAATATGAATTTGTGTTTGTTCTTTGGCACTAATATGGAGAGACAGCATTGATGATTCAACAATGGTTTCGGATATTGCAATGATGAGACAGCTCAGAAACCATAGTGTAGGATGTAAACTAGCCGAGCCAAAAGGTACTAATTGAAGATTACCAATAATTATGCTAACATTGAACACACATTCAAATTGTAAAACAACAATAATGATTTTAGTCACAAAGAACATGTATCATGGACCAAAATCTCTCATCATTACACAAAATTCAAGGCAAATTCGAAATTCAAAACCAAATTCACTTCAGATTTGAAACCTTGGCACATTAAGCTATTTACTAATACGGTCACAAACTACACAAACATTAACACACCTAAATATAACAGAACATGAACAAAAGTTGAGATAAATCGATACTTTCGATTGAACACAGCTTCGAACGTACCTTGAGCGCCATTACAGATGTAGAATTAGAGCTGAGGGCCATTCGATATGAAGGTTTGAGGCAGCTCGAATGGTTCAAGGGGAAAAGAGACACCATTTTTACAAGGGTTTTGGTTCTTGAGCTTTGGGTTGAAGGATAAATATGTGAAACTTGTTTATATTGCAATTCACTCCTCAAGGTTTGATGGTCTTGTTTTCATTTCCTTAGAATTAATAAAATAATAATATAATACGTGTGATAAGGTTAGATTACGATTTTAATCTTAATCTTTTAATGTTACGTTCATTGTTTCCATTTTTCACTCATTTGTAATACATCTTGTTATCGTTAATATAGTTGTTGTATGAAATAATTATACACCACTTTACTTTAGAAAATAAGAAGAATTAAAAACACAAATCTCGACCACCATGTTCGACGAATACACAACCATCCCAACCACCTAGGATCCTGTAATAACCTGATTAAGCCACAAAATACTTGTCCCTGCTACTTATTTCTTGTATATTCATACAAACACCTATCGTTAATCTCAAATGAATAGGAGATCCAAAGTACCACCACATATTTATCAACATTATATGCCAATAGCTTATTGTAAATGTTCCTAATTCAAAATAATTATGAAAAAAAGTGAAAATCAATGGCGGTCATGCATGTTGTTTCATAGCCAATTTTGTAACATCAAAAGCCGTAGAATGGAGTCGAGCAACGCAAACATAGTCTTTCTCCAACACCCTAATAAGATTGATGTGACAATCCGTATATTTCATGTTAACATCGTTTCGACTGTTTCCGTTATCATTACTATTTATCAATACTATTTAACATTATTATTAGTTCATAATCTTAATTATTATTTGTATATAATTATAAATTAAATCATCCACATTTATCATTAATATTAGTAGTTTAGTACATAACCTTAATTATCATTAGCACATAATTACTAATATTAAAATCTACTTAAAAATAATAATAATAATAATAATAATAATAATAATAATAATAATAATATAATAATAATAATAATAAAATAATAATAATAATAATAATAATATAAGATAATAATAATAATAATAATAATAATAATAATAATAATAATAATAATCATAATAATAATAATAATAATAATAATAATAATAATAATAATAATAATAATAATAAAACAACCATATTGCAACAATTAGGTTATCACCACCCAACTACTACTCCTCCTTAACCGTAACCCCCCTCCCCCCACAATTCCAAATCTATGCATCCTCGACAGAACCCCCATTCCATTCATCAAAACACTTGAACTTCGATCACCTTCCTCGGCTGAGAAGCTCTCTACAACCTTGTGCTAAGCAGCGACCGAAATAACCCCGTACCCCTGACGAAACTCATTCTCTCGGCAACCTTGTGCTAAGCGGCGATCGAAACAACCCCGTACCTCGTTCAATATGATCCCTTAATCCCTACTCATATTCGTCACCTTACGGTTTTGAGTTTCGATTAACGGTTCCACACGATCTCAAGTGTAGTCTACGTATGTACATAAGTATATGTTCATCTGTGTATGTATGAGCGTGTATATGATCATCGTATATGTGTGTGTATGTATGAGCGTGTATATGATCATCGTATATGTGTGTGTATGTGTTCTTGTACGTGTGTTTTCTGCCATGGATGAATGCAAACCTCTTGTATACGTGTGTTGTGTTTATGTTGTATTACTAATATGTATGTGTGTGTTTAGTGATATATATGCGACTCATTGTTTTCGTCCGATCAAGGGTGGACAAGGGTGGCCGAGGGGTGACTTAAACATGCTGTTTTGATGGGTTCGATCGGGTGGCATCAGTTTGGGTTTAGTTAGGTGGTAATGGTGCTCGGTTGGGAGACCACAGCCGAGTTCGTGAACAGTAGCATGTGTCTGAATATATAGTTGTTCGTATGATGTGGGAGCGGCTAAGTGCTGGTTATACTGTGTGTGAATCGTGGAGTTTGATTTTGTGTGTGAACCGTGGTGTTTGATTGTGTGTTGGTGTTTCTTCTATGAAGTGCATATGAATTTATGTATGTGAATGGATGCATGTATGCATTGGGTTATGATGGTGTGTGTGAACCGTGGTGTGGGTTAGTGTGTGTTGGGTTTTAGGAAGAGGAGAACCAAGATGATGATGTGAGTTATGTATGGGTTGAGTGGGTTCACATATGTATATATACATTTATGTGTGTGTGTTTCGTAGGTTTGCACGTGGTATGGATCTAGAACTTATGATGCATGTGTATGTATGTGACTCGCATGTATGTTTTGGAATGAAAGCAGTGGGGTTTTTCCTTTGAGTTCACATGTATAGATATGTATTTATTTGTATAATATGTATTTATTGTGTGTGTACATAATGTATATAAATATACTACCTAGTATATGCAAGTGCGATTGTGACCCATTACGTGTTTGAGATCTTCTAAATTGCACATTATGAAACGTAATAAATTTTATATAAAAAGGAAACCTTGTAAATATATATATAAAGTACATTCATGCATGAATCGGACAAAAGTGAGTAAATGCATTTTATACTTGTGTGATGTTGGGTATGCTTACGTTTGCTTGTAAAGGCGGAGTCGATCGATAACTCGCACCGTAACCAAATCGTGTAACGCGACCCATACCATTCCTATGTTATAAATAATAATTAATATTAATTATATTTTAACTGAAATCCAGGTTAATCGGAAAACCCTAATCGTCGTGCTTTCGTTTATTTGTTATCATGCTATTAAGGTGAGTTCTCACCCTACTTTAATTACTTTCTTGGGGTGAAAGAAACGTGTGTTTAAATTCATTTTTATTGATCAGTATTACTGTTATATCACTTGTGTACTAGTGTAATACCACTTAAGTCCTCATACTCGAACCGTTAGTGTACTTATTATAGCGAGGTAATTCTGAGTAGATCTACTGGCTTTGAGAAACCCCACCCGGGCTAGGCGCGCTAGCACAACATACGTTATACGGGTGTTTAATTGAACTAATTTCTGTTGTTGTGACATGGTATTCACAGTCGATGCGTTCATTTACATTGTCAGCTTCGGTTGCGAATTTTATACACTTAGTAACTGGTTAAGTAGAATAGCTATCTACTGATATTATTTTGTTTACTGTATCTGTTTGCTTTATGTTCTGTTTATCAAACCTGTGAACTCACCAACCCTATGTTAACACTTTAGCATGTTTCTTTCAGGTTCCTACGACGTGCACGATAGGATCATCTCATATTGCATTTCATCATTGACCGGTCAATAAAACACATTTACATTTGCTATCAACTTATTATTTGGTTTTGCGCGTGTCGCGCCGTTTGAATTATGAACTAATACCCTTCGGCATTTACCTATTAGTTTTCTTGTTTAATTCTGATTTGGAAATTTAAATGTTAATGAGTAATTATGTTTTATAAATGTTGTGTCGTTTGGTGTAACTAATGTCTGAGATCCTGGTATGGCACGCGCCTAACAGTATTACCCAGTTTGTAGAAATTAAGGATGTGACAGATTGGTATAAGAGGCAAAGGTTATAGCGAACTAAAATGAATTTTTGCATCTTATTTGCATTGCATTTAGACTATAACCTTATGCCTTAGTTACACGCACATATACACGTTTAGCTTCTTGGTTGTTTGCTTCCTTGCTGGATTGCTTGACATTGCTCATTCCTGTAAGCGCTTCCTTGCAGGAAATGGCATCTTCAGCATCTGCTCCTTCATCTTCTTCTCGAGGCAAGAGGCCAATTCATAATGATTCTATACCTCCACCTTCGGGACCGTACGAGTGGCCCATGCGCCTTAATAGTAATGAGTAGCTGGCTTATGACTAACTGTTTGCTCTACCAAGTACCCACCGGTTCATAAATGGGAATGCTACCCTAAGTATATAACCAGCCTAGTTCAAGAGAAAAATGTCCTTTATCTCCTGAAAACCGGCTTCGTACTAGGTCTACTACAGTTAGGATTCCTGATGCCCCTACCCTACCTTCCCTACCCTGTCCTCCCGAGCAAGGCTTGGCTGCTATGCTAGCTACTTTACATAAAGAGAAGGTTCAACTGTAACACCCAAAATTTTTTGACAAAATAATGGAAAAAGGAAATAAAAGTAAATTGACAAAAATAAAAAGGAGCCAAAGTTGAGGGGGGCATTGTGTAAATAGAACAAATAGGACAAGTTTCACTTTTTAAAAGGATGGTCGCCCATGCTATGTTCATCTTGCTTTTGATTTCGACTGAAAAAAGGAAGAGAAGAGAAAACTAAAGTTCTCTCTCGGTTTTTCAAGAAGAAAGGCTGAAATTCACAATAGGGCAAGTGTTTTCTTGTGTTTTTGGTTCGGTTATGAGAGATTTTCAAACTTAGAACCCATTTATAAGTGTTATACATGTTTTGGTGTTCATTTTGGCTTGTTCTAGGTGTTTGAACTTATGTACAAGTAAGTTTGGTGAAGGCTTGCTTGAAGACTACAAAAGGTGAGTTTCTAGACCCCGGTTTTCACTTGTTTTAAAAGTTTTGGGGCTGAAAATGCATGCCAAACCATTTTCACAACTGTTATGTATATGACCGTATGTAGTATGTTTGCATGTTGATGTTTGATGGTTGTAAATTCTTGTTTGAGGTTTAGAATAGGTGTAACAAGCTTAGAACAGGTTATGAAGATGTTTGGGATTGAAAACCCACTTAGAAACATGTAAGTAGGTACTCATGCGCCTAAACAGGGCCCATGCGCCTACTATTTTGCCTTAGAAAAGTTTTAAGTAAGGTCATGCGCCCAAACAGGGCCCATGCGCCTGGAATTATAACTTAGAAAATCTAAGTATAGGATGATACGCCCAAACAGTAGCTCGTGCGCCTATAAAATGCCTTAGAAATTTCTAAGTGAAAGTTGATACGCCTGAACAGTAGTTCATGCGCCTAAGTCTTTGAAGAAACGCCTAAGTATAGGGCCATACGCCCAAATAGTGCCCATGCGCCCAAGAGGCTCACGCGCCTAAGTGAGAAATGGTTAAGTATAGGCTCATGCGCCTACATAGTGAAGAAACGCCAAACAGTCCTCATGTGCCTAAATAGTTCCCATGGAGAGCCAAAGTTTAAGTGAATTGGGTAAATTATTTTTAAAACCTAATCTTAAACTGAAAATGGGACGAAGGTAGGGATGCCAGCCCGAGTAGCTACGTGCCATCAGGTATTTCTTTTCTCAAACGTTAATTAAAGTTATGTGCGTGTGCTACATGATTATGTGCTCATAGTAGATTTAGATACTGATGTAGTCAGGATAGGGAATACTTGAGGTATGAAAAGTAAAGTAAGTGGCTAATCATAACTGGCTACTGTAATTAGGGACTTACTATACTCAACATAAACTAAGCCATTACCTTAAATGACCGTGTTAGTGTTTAGATCTTATAGTGATTAGAGAATGTTGGAGGTAGATCGTCTACGACTTCTAGAGGTGGAGCACATGATGGACGTGGTACTGAGCCATGTGTTATGAGGAACCAGACTAAAGATGCTGAGACGACCCCTGCTGATCCTGAGGTTCATCAGCACGAGGGTGTAGATGAGAGTGCGAACTTGAGGGCCTCGGTAAAAGAGGCAGTAGTGGAGGAAGTTCATCAAGTCATGCAGACGATCTTGTCATTTGTAGTGACTGAAATGATTAAAGCTGTAAGAGAGGATGAGGGAAAGGAAAGGAGAACGACCACTGGGAGAGAAAGAGGAGAACATCCAGAGACTGAGACGATTGTCTCAAGTGAAGAGGAGGAGGAAGAAGCGGTGCAGGAAACTGCACAGGGCTGTAATTACGGGGAGTTTCAAAGATGCAAGCCCTTAACTTTTGATGGGAATGGCAGTGCTGCTGCTGCTCCCCGATAGGTGAGTGAGATGGAGGCGGTGATTGATATCAGCGAGTGCCAAGAAGACCAGAAGGTGAAGTTTGCTACCCACTCATTTGTGGACATGGCCTTATATTCGTGGGATAATATTATCCAGGCTAAGGGTAGAAGGACCATTAGCAGGATGAGGTGGTTAGAATGAAAGAAGTTGGTGATCTAGGAGATCTGTCCTCACAGGGAGTTAGACAAGATTGAGAGAGAGTTCCTGCAGCTGGAGGCGGAGAACATGACACACCAACAGTATACCACCAAGTTTAATGAGATGGCGAGGCTGGTACCGGATCAGGTGACGCCGGTGTCGAAGAAGATCAAGAAGTACATTCAAGGATTGCCAGCCGATGTTCGCAGGCACTTGATTGCTGCCCGACCAAGCACTTTCAGGTCGGCAGTGGATTTGGCTGGGAGGTTGTACGATGAGAGGGAAGTGGCAGTAGTCGAAATGAAGAAGTACGGTGGTGGTGACAGGCACTAGAATGGGAAGAGATTTGGATGTGGCGGTTTCACTCCAAACAACAAAAGAAGGAAAGTGGATGACCAAAGGGTGGTGTCATCAAGTTCGGGGATAAAGAAGTATGTATTAAATGCAGGAGAGAGAACGCTTGTGAATGTAAGTAGGGTTTGAATGTGTGCTTAAAATGCAGGAAGCCTGGTCATGTGGCGAAGGTGTGTGGAGTTATACGGTGTTATAACTGTGGCGAGGAGAGCCATGTGAGAAGGGACTGCAAGAAACCACGGGCCGAAGGTTCAGTGACGAAGAAGAAGCCGGAGGAAGGAGGACAGAGGGAAACTGCTAGAGCCTTCACGATGACACGGGAGGAGGCCAGAGAGGATCCCGATGTCATGTCAGGTATGTTTCTAGTAAATCAAAGTTGTGCCTCTCTGTTATTTGATTCTAGTGCTAGTAGGAGTTCAATTTCTGTTACTTTCTGTGCTAAGTTACCTGTTAGTAGTAGGAGTATTGATGATCCATTCGACGTAGAAACTGCTAGTGGTAAGTCCACTAGAATTACTGATATGGTATATGACTGTGTCATAGAACTAGAAAGTCATAGGTTTTCTGCTAAATTACATGTGATGCCCCTAGGCGGATTCGATGTAGTACTAGGGATGGATTGGATAGCAACCTATGAGGCAAACATCATGTGTCACAAGAAGATGATTCAATTAGTTACGCCCGATGGAAGTTTGGTGACGGTTTACGATGATCGCGTCACTACGGTTCCAAAGGTGATTTCGATGGCGGTGCCAGAAAAGTGCATGAGATGTGGATGTAGTGCCTACCTGGCCTGTGTGAAAGATTTGGACGTGTCAGTACCATAATTGTCTGATGTACCAGTGGTATGTGACTTTCTGGACGTGTTCCCAGAAGATTTACCTGGTGTTCCACCGGATCACGAAATTGAGTTCCAGATTGATCTGATACCCGGTGCTCAACCCGTTGCTAAAGCAACGTATCGATTGGCTCCAACTGAGATGAAAGAACTCATGGAACAATTACAAGAGTTAATGGATAAAGGATTCATTCGACCGAGTATCTCTCCATGGGGTGCTCCGGTCTTGTTTATGAAAAAGAAAGACCATAGTATGAGGATATGTATAGACTACCGGGAGTTAAACAAGTTGACGGTGAAGAATCGGTATCCGTTACTGAGAATTGATGACTTGTTTGATCAGCTGCAAGGTGCCAGTTGGTTTTCGAGAATAGATCTTCGATCTGGTTACCATCAGTTGAAAGTAAAGGAGGGAGATATCCCTAAGACAACTTTTCATACACGTTATGGACACTACGGGTTCCTCGTTATGTCTTTTGGCTTGACTAACGCGCCATCTGCCTTTTAGATTTGATGAACCGAGTGTGTCGGCCAATTTTAGATAAATCAGTGATCGTATTTATTGATGATATCCTGATTTATTCAAAAAGCGAAGAAGAACATGTTGGACACATATGCGAAGTATTGGAAACACTTAGAAGAGAGAAGTTATATGCTAAATTCTCAAAGTGTGCTTTTTGGTTACGTGAAGTTCAATTTTTGGGTCACGTAGTAAATGCTGAAGGAATTATGGTGGACCAGATGAAGGTTGAGGCGGTGATGCAATGGAAGTCTCCAAAGACGTCATCCGAGATTCAGAGTTTCTTGGGATTGGCAGACTACTACAGAAGATTTATTCCAAACTTTTTCAAGATAGCCTCACCTTTGACTAAATTGACTCGTAGGGATATGAAATTCATATAATGCTTTCGAGGAGTTAAAGGAAAAATTAACTCAAGCTCATGTCTTGACATTACCCAAAAGGAGTGAAGACTTAGTGGTGTATTCGGATGCTTTTTATTCGGGACTAGGTTGTGTGTTGATACAACGTGGAAGGGTAATAGCCTATGCATCCTGATAGTTGAAAACCCACAAAGTCAACTACCCTACTCATGACTTAGAGTTAGCCGTTGTGGTCTTCGCGTTGAAGATTTGGAGGCACTACTTATACGGGATGAAGTGCAAAATCTTCATGGACCATAAGAGCTTGAAGTATTTCTTCAAGTAAACAGATCTCAACATGAGGCAAAGGATATGGTTAGAGCTTATCAAAGATTACGACTGTGAGATCCATTACTATCCGGATAAGCCCAACATTGTGGTTGATGCCCTTAGCCGGAACGAGAGACCCGAGCCGATTCGGGTGAAGGCTTATCAGTTGGTTGACCGCTGCTGTGGTGACACGGGTGAAGGGATTTCAAGAAAAGGCATTGAAAAAAGATCGTCTTAACTCTAAAAGGATGAGAGGACTAGTTGCAGAGTTAGGTGAGAACACTCACGATGTTAGAACCCGAAATGGAAGGATATGGATTCCTCGTTACGGAGACCTACGGGGGCGGATTATGGATGAAGCTCATAAGACTCGATACTCCATTCATCTAGGTGCCACCAAGATGTATCAAGACATGAAGAAGGACTACTGGTGGCTGGGTATAAAACGAGACGTGGTGGAGTATGTGAGTAACTGCCTAACTTGCTTGCAAGTGAAGGCAGAACATCAAAAGCCTTACGGGAAGATCCAACCATTGGATATAACCAAGTGGAAGTGGGAGCATATCACCCTAAACTTTATTACTAAGTTACCTCGTACGGTGAGAGGGTGCGATACTATTTGGGTGATTGTTGATCGTCTCACCAAGAGTGCTCATTTCCTAACAATCCACGAGACGTGTTCATCCGAGAGGTTGGCAGATCTTTTCATTAAAGAGATTGTAGCTCGTCATAGTGTGCCAATATCTATTATAGCTGATCGTGACACTCGGTTGACATCAAAATTTTAGAAGAGATTCTATGATATGATGGGGACGATGCTACACATTAGCATGGTTTACCATCCTCAGACAGATGGTCAGTCTGAGAGGACAATCCAGATGCTCTAGGATATGCTTCGAGAATGCGTGATCGATTTTGCAGGAAGTTGGGATGATCACTTACCGTTAGCAGAATTCTCATACAACAACAGTTATCATGCCAGCATTGGTATGCCGCCTTACGAGATGCTATACGGTAGGAGGTGTAGGACGCCCGTATGTTGGGGTGATATTGGACAGAAAAAGTTGGGGAGCCTTGAGATGATCAAGGCTACAACTGGAAAGTTGGAGAAGATCAAGGCCTTTATGAAGGCGGCGAATGATAGACAAAAGTCATACGCCGGAAATAGGCGTAGACCGATCAAATTCAAGGTGGGCGACTGAGTTATGTTGAAGGTTTCACCTTAGAAAGAGATTATCCGGTTCAGGAAGCGAGGTAAGCTAAGCCCAAGGTATATAGGACCTTTCCGAATTATCGCACGAGTAGGGGAGGTGACCTATCGATTAGAATTGTCTGATGAGTTAAGTGGAATTCATCCCACATTCCATATATATCATCTGAGAAATTGCTTAGCTGACGAATATATGATTGTACCACTGGATGATATCGAAGTGGATGAAAGGCTCAATTACGTAGAGCAACCAATGGCAATCATAGATCGAAAAGAAAAGAGGTTGAGAAATAAAGTGGTTCCATTAGGGTGTGTGTAGTAGAAACACAGGAAGGGTTCGGAGTCTACATGGGAGACTGAAGAAGAGATAAGACAACATTACCCATAGTAATTTGAAGAGTAACGGGTTTCGGGGACGAAACCTCTTTAAGGGGTGGACTTATAACACCCGGAAAATTTTGACAAAATAATGGAAAAAGGAAATAAAAGTAAATTGAGAAAAATAAAAAGGAGCCAAAGTTGAGGGGGCATTGTGTAAATAGAACAAAAAGGACAAGTTTCACTTTTTAAAAACATGGCCGCCCATGCTATGTTCATGTTGCTTCTTCTTTCGACTGAAAAGGGAAGATAAGAGAAAACTGAAGTTCTCTCTCGGTTTTTCAAGAATAAAGGCTTAAATTCACAATTAGTAAGTGTTTTATTATGTTTTTGGTTCGGTTATGAGAGGTTTTCAAACTTAGAACCCATTTATAAGTGTTATACGTGCTTTGCTGTTCATTTTGGCTTGTTCTAGGTGTTTGAACTTGTGTACAAGTAAGTTTGGTGAAGCCTTGCTTGAAGACTACAAAAGGTGAGTTTCTAAACCCTGGTTTTCACTTGTTTTAAAAAGTTTTGGGGCTGAAAATGTATGGCAAACCATTTTCACAACTGTTATGTATATGACCGTATGTATGTATGTTTGTATGTTGATGTTTGATGGTTGTAAATGCTTGTTTGAGGTTTAGAATGGGTGTAACAAGCTTAGAATAGGTTATGATGATGTTTGGGATTGACAAACCACTTAGAAATATGTAAGTAGGTGCTCATGCGCCCAAACAGGACCCATGCGCCCACTATTTTGCCTTAGAAAATTTTTAAGTAAGGCCACGCGCCCAAACAGGGCCCATGCGCCTGAAATTATAACTTAGAAAATCTAAGTATAGGATGATGCGCTCAAACAGTAGCTCATGCGTCTAGAAAATGCCTTAGAAATTTCTAAGTGAAAGTTGATGCGCCTGAACAGTAGTTCATGCGCCTAAGTCTTTGAAGAAATGCCTAAGTATAGGGTTATGCTCCCAAATAGTGCCCATGCACCCAAGAGGCTCATGCGCCTAAATGAGAAATGGTTAAGTATAGGCCCATGCGCCTACATAGTGAATAAACGCCCAAACATTCCTCATGCGCCTAAATAGTTCCCATGCGCCTAAATAGTTCCCATACGCCTAAATAGTTCCCATGCGCCCAACACTTAGAAATTTTCTCGAATTTTGAGTAGAAACAGAATTTTAGGGTTTGACACTAGTTTGACTATTGGACTGTTTGGGACTATTCCAAGCATGAATATGTGAGAGTTTATGCTTGTAACATGTATGATGTGATGATGAATGTGTGATATGTATATAAGTATAAAGTGTTATCTTTTAATGATTTACAAAACGTATGTATATTATATTATAATATACGTGAAGTATTATGTTATGACTTTACGTAGTATGATGAATGTATGAATGAATGTAAAGTATAACGTAACGAAGTGAAAGATAACAAAGATGAAAAGTGAAACATAATGAAAGAATGAAAAGGCTTGCAAGCAAATTTATAGGAGGTTCACAAATCTTTGAGAGTTTTTAGCTCAACTATGTGTCTTATAACGTGCGATTTTAACCCGTGAGGGTTCATACACAGGGGGATTAGTCTTGGTGACTAAACCCATAGTACGAAACGGGATCCTTGTCATTTGACCCTGGAGATCGTGGCTTCGTGCGACGATGGGGGAAAAGCTTGACAGGATCTACAATAAGTGGAAGATAATGATAAAGCACGAAACGAATGATAAAAATAAAGTATGAAACGAATGACGAAGATAAAGTACAAAACGAATGATGAAGATAAAGTACGAAACGAACGAAAAGATAAAGTACGAAACGAACGAGTACGTGCGATACTAAATGAACATGTGTGAAAGTAAAGGAAGTACTTTAAGGAAAAGAGTATTTTTATGTATGAAACGTATAAAGTATTTTGATACTTATAAAACTAGAACTCACTCAGCAACACTGACTTTTATGCATTTTCAGTTGGCAGGTAATGATTGCTGAGGATGTCACGCAGTGAGGCTACTCGGCAGGGCAAGATTGGCATCCATTCACACATGTTATTATTGTTGTTTTGTAATGGAATCAGTGAAAGTTTCTTTTATAGTTAAATAGTGTTGTAATGAATAACAAAAGTAATTATTAATAAAATGAATGGTTTTTGTTAATTACTTCCACTATGATATTTTATGAAATGTATAATAATATGTATGTTTAGTGCTATGAATAACCAACTGTGAGGTCTTCGGGAACATGGCCTTACATCAACATACTGATGGAATATCATAACAAGCATGTGGATGATCGATGTCGTGTGGTCGGTCAAAAATATATATTAAAGAGTGCCTAATCACCCTTAATAGCAAAGGGTAAGCAGGGTGTCGAATCCACAGGGAATCACAGGAAAGTGCTAGCTATGATTAATTTAACACTACTAAACATTAAAAAGTAAATTGATTGATGGACTTAATTAAGAACTAATTAAATTAATGAAATAAAGTTTAGGTTTTTAACAATCTTGAGGAGAAAGCAACCCACTTTAGGATCCAGGTTTGGCAAAGTTACAATTTTTCTTAAATGAAACCTAGTGAGAAGTCATTAATGGTAACTTACACATGATATGATTTAAGTGACAATTATGGATTAAAGTTTAAAGGACCTTATTCACACAATTACCAATTT
>BJCO01366076.1:0-14354 GCA_018326465.1 Flaveria floridana | reverse complement strand
TTTTCATTGATTGTTTGAGGTCATTAGGGTCTTACATTGATTTGTTTTTGGTTAATTGATGATGGTGGCTGTGGTACATCGATGATTGTTTCCCTGAGACGTCACTGAATCGGTTATGATTGCGGGACCCATTAGTTGTAAGCATTGCTATGATGACTATGACAAAGATGGTTGCTTGACGTGGCAATAATCAGTGATGACATGTATAGTGTTTTGCGTTTTGCGACCTGTTTTGCAGCACAGATAACCCAGATCTGAGCCTAATTGTTCTTCTTTTTTAAATAATATAGTTTGTCTTTTGGTTGCTTTGTTCACATATACATTAATTAATGTGTTACTGCCAAACTTGTGACTTTTTAAAACTAATCGTTTTATATGACTTTATTTTGGTTTGGTTTGGTTTATGTGTTTTGAGGTAAATTATATTGGTTTAACCGTCATGCACCTTTGGTTAACTCTGATTTTAAAACAAATAGCAGCTCCGTAAAAAAAGGTTGTGATGGTAAGAACGTGATGATCAGACAATATGCGTTTATCTAAACCTCGGTTTAACCGATCTGTTATGCGCACAACGTGCGCATAGGGAAACAACACTAGTTGAATAAATTGATTCACTGACATTATTAACTACTTTTCTAACTATCATTAATTTATAAAAAATACTGATAATCAGGGCTTTAAACACTAAGCATACTGTGCTATAGAGAAAATATTATTTTTATAAACATCAAAAACTAAACTTCTCACATTATTTACATGCATATAAAAAGCAAACCAAAAGTCAAAAAAACATAAACGGACCAAAAACTGGGTCAAAAATAAAGTACAAACAAAATTTAATAATAAAACAAAAAGTATGTATGTGCGAATGTGTATATGGGTGGGTGTATATCTTGGGTGATTTATGGTTATGATGATGTTGTGTATGTGTTCCTAGTGCTAAAAATGTTAGAACTAAGCTTAGAACATGTTGGAATTGAATTTGGGCTTGAATTATGGTGATGTTAGTTATAAGTAGTTGTTTATGTGCAAGAAATAGTACCCATGCGCCTAACTACCTGAATGTCTAGATGTGCCCAAACGCCCAAAACCCCATGCGCCCAAATAAGTAACCATGCGCCTAGAATTAGGCTGAATTTGACTAAGTGTCCCATGCGCCTAAGTGTTCCCATGCGCCTAGGCACTCATGTGCCTGCATAGTGCCCATGCGCCTAAAATTGCCCAGACGAACTTAGTGTTGGGCCATACGCCCCAATAGTGCCCATACGCCCAAAACTTCTCCCATGCGCCTAAGTATTCCCATGCGCCCAGAAGGCCAGGCACCTGCATTGTGCTCATGCGCCTAAGACTTAGAATTATTTTCTGAATTTTGGGAAAAATGTAAAGTGTAGGCTTTGACTGGGGATGTTCCTGGAGGTGATGTAAGTTGGCTTTCGGTGATGGATGATGGGTGATATGTCATGTATGATGATGTATGATGATGTTATGCTTGTGTATGATTTGTTCTTATGTTCCTTATGTTATGATATATTTATGTGTGACTTTACATGGTGTGTTTATAACCATAAATGTAAAGTATTATCATTAATGAAAGAGATAAGATTCATGATAACGAAAGTGAAACATAAAGAATGAAAGAAAGTAAAGGCTTACAAGCAGAAAGAAAGAAGGAATACAACTCTTTGAGAGTTGTCAGCTCAACTGTGTGTATGGTAACGTGCGATTTTAACCCATGAGGGTTCACACATAGGGGGATCAGTCTAGGTGACTGAACCCATAGTACGAACGAGATCCTTGTCATTCGACCCCGGGATTTGTGCCAATTAGAAATGAGGCTTCGTGCCTGGAATGGTAGTTTTGGACCACGGGCTTTGTGCCAACTAGTAACGGGGCTTTGTGCCTAGAATGGTGGCTTCAGACCACGGGCTTCGTGGCAATTAATAAAGAAGAATGGTGGTTTCGGAGCATGGGCTTCGTGGCAATTAGTACGAAACGAGCGAGATGATAAAGTATGAAACGAACGAAGTGATAAAGTATTAAATGAACATTAATGAAAGATAGTGATAAAGTACGACATGAACGTTAACGAAAGATAATAATAAAGTACATAAAGCTTGACAGGATCTAGAACAAGTGAAAGAAAAAGATAAAGTACGAAATGAACGATAAAGATAAAGTACAAAATGAATGACCATGTGAGATAATGAACGAAATGTACGATGTGTGATCATGTGCGATAGTAAAGAAAATGTTTTAACGAACGGAAGGAAATATATTTTTATAAAACTAGAACTCACTCAGCAATGCTGACTTTTATGTATTTTTCAGTTGGCAGGTAAAAGTTGCTGAGGATGGCACGGGGGCAGTTACTTGGATTATTTTGGATGACATCCGTTTTATGTAAAACGACGCTTTTGTGATGTAATGCAACGAATGATATTTTGTAACGATGTTGTATTATTTTACAAAATCAGTTATTAATATATGAAATGATTTTAGTTAAATAATTCCGCCGTGTTGTTTTAAATAAATGTGCGATTTATGTGCGATGAATGACCAACTGTGAGGTGCCCGGAAACGGGGCCTTACAAGTTGGTATCAGAGCCAAAGTTTAAGCGAATTGAGTAAACATTTTCAAAACCTAATCTTACATTGAGAATGAGATAAAAGGAAAGGGATGCAAGCCCGAGTAGCTACGTGCCATCAGGTATTTCTTTTTCGAAGTTAATTGAGTTATGTGTATGTGCTACTTGATTATGTGTTCTTATTAGATTTAGATACTGATGTAGTCAGGATGGGAAATGCTTGGGTTGTGAAGATTAAGTAAGTGGCTAATCACAACTTGCCACTGTAATTATGGACTTACTATACTTGACATAAACTAAGCTATTCCTAGAATGGCCGTGTTAGTGTTTGAATCTTATAGTGATTAGAGAATGGCTCGAGGTAGATCATCTAATGCCTCTAGGGGTGAGTATAGGTAGGACGTGGTGCTAAATCGTGTGTCACCAGGAACCAGGCTAAGACGACTGAGAGGGCCGGCGAAGAGACCGAGATACATCACCAGGAAGGTGGTGATGATAGTACGAATCTAAGGGCCTCAGTAAAAAGAGGCAGTGGTAGAGGAGGTGCATCAAGTCATGCAGACGATACTGCCGTCTGTGGTGATTGAAGTTATTAAGGCGGTGAGAGAGGATAAGAAGAAAGAGAGGAGAAGGACCACAGGAAGGAAAGAGAGGGAACGATCGGAGACCGAGACGATTGTCTCGAGTGAGGAGGAAGAGGGAGAGGCAGTGCAAGAAACTGCACACGTTTGTAACTATGGGGCATTTAAGAGGTGCAAGCCCCCAACATTTGATGGAAATGGCACTGCTGCTGCTGCTCACCGATGGATAAGAGAGTTGGAGGTGGTACTCGATATTAGTGAGTGCCGAGAGGAACAGAAGGTGAAATTTGCTACCCACTCATTTGTGGACATGACATTATGCTGTGGGACAATATTCTCCAGGCTGAGGGTAGCAGGGCCATCAGCAGGATGAGGTGGTTGGAGTTGAAAAAGCTAGTGATCGAGGAATTCTATCCTCACCGGGAACTCGACAAGATAGAGAGGGAGTTCCAGCAGCTGGAGGCTGGTACCATGACACACCAGCAATACACCACCAAATTTAATGAGATGGCGAGGTTGGTGCCAGATCAGGCGACGCCGGTGTCGAGGAAAATTAAGAAGTACATACAGGGACTGCCAGTTGACGTACGCAGGCACTTGATCGCTGCCCGGCCGGGTACCTTTCGATCGGTGGTGGACCTGGCGGGTAGGTTGTATGATGAGAGGGAAGTGTGGTAGTCAAAGTGAAGAAGACAGGTGATGGTGATAAGAGCTGGGGAAAGAAGAGGTTTGGACATGGTAGTTTCACTCCAAACAACAAGAGGAGGAAAGTGGATGACCGAAGGATGGTGTCCTCAAGTTCGGGATGAAGAAGTGTGGTAAATGTGGAAGAGAGCACGTTGGTGAGTGCAAGTGGCGAATGAATGTGTGCTTCAAATGTGGAAAGCCTTGTCATGTGGCAAAGGTGTGTGGACTTATACGGTGTTATAACTGCGGTGAGGAAGGCCACGTGAGCAGGGACTTTAAGAAGCCAAGGGCTGAGAGTTCTGGAGCGAAGAAGAAGCCAGAGGAAGGAAGACAGAGGGCAGGTGCTAGAGCCTTCATGATGACGCGGGAAGAGGCCAGAGAGGATCCTGATGTCGTGTCAGGTATGTTTCTAGTAAACCAAACTCTTGCTTTTGTGTTATTTGATTCTGGTGCTAGTAGGAATTTTATTTCTACTGCTTTCTATGCTTATTTTCCTGTCAGTAGTAGATGTATTGATGAGCCCTTCGATGTAAAAACTGCCATAGGTAAGTCTACCAGGATTTCTGACTTGATTGATAGTTGTGATATAGAACTAGAAGTTCATAAGTTTCTTGCTAGACTATTTGTGATGACCTTAGGCAGGTTTGATGTAGTCCTAGTAATGGATTGGTTAGCGGACTACGAGGCGAACATTGTGTGTCACTAGAAGATGATTAGACTGACAGCACCTGATGGGAGTTTGGTGACAATATACGGTGGTCAAGTTACGACAATTCCAAAGGTGATTTTGATGGCGGTGGCGGGAAAGTGCATGAGGCATGGATGTAGTGCCTATTTGGCCTACGTGAAGGATGTTAACATGTCAACACCACAATTGTTCGATGTACCAGTGGTGTATGACTTTCCCGATGTGTTCCCAGAGGATTTATCAGGTGTGCCACCGGATCGTGAAATTGAATTTCAGATTGACTTGGTACCAGGTGCTCATCCTGTTACTAAGGCGCTGTATGGTTTGCCTCCGTCAGAGATGAAGGAATTGATGGAGCAACTGCAATAGTTGCTTGATAAGAGTTTCATCAGACTGAGTATCTCTCCTTGGGGTGCTCCGGTCTTGTTCGTAAACAAGAAAGACGGTAGTATGCGGATGTGCATCGACTCTTGAGAGCTGAACAAGTTAACGGTGAAGAATCGGTATCCATTACCAAGGATCGATGACTTGTTCGATCAGCTCCAGGGTGCCAGTTGGTTTTCGAGGATAGATCTTCGATCTGGCTATCACCAATTGAAGGTGAAGGAGTAGGACATTCCTAAGACAGCTTTTCGCACACGTTATGGACACTATGATTTTCTTGTTATGTCTTTTGGTTTAACCAACGCGCCAGCTACCTTTATGGATTTGATGAATCGAGTGTGTCGGCCCATGTTAGATAAGTCAGTGATCGTGTTTATTGATGATATCCTGATTTATTCTAAGAGCGAGGAAGAACATGCCAGCCACATACGTGAGGTATTGGAGACACTTAGGAGAGAGAAGTTGTATGCTAAATTGTCTAAGTGTGCTTTTTGGTTACGTGAGGTTCAATTTCTGGGTCACATGGTAAATGTTGAAGGAATCATGGTAGACCCGGCAAAGGTTGATGCGGTGATGCAATGGAAGTCTCCAAAGACGCCATCCAAGATTCGTAGCTTCTTAGGATTGGCGGGCTACTACAGGAGATTTATTCAAGACTTTTCCAAGATAGCCTCACCTTTGACCAAACTGACTCGCAAGGATGTGAAGTTCGTGTGGGGTCGGGAACAGGAGGATGCTTTCGAGGAGTTAAAGGTGAAATTTACTCAAGCTCCTGTCTTGACATTACCCGAGGGGAGTGAAGAATTAGTGGTATATTTGGATGCTTCTTATTCTGGGCTAGGTTGCTTGTTGATGCAACGAGGAAAAGTAATATCCTATGCATCCCGACAGCTGAAAACCCACGAAGTCAACTATCCCACACATGATCTAGAGCTAGCTGCTGTGGTTTTCGCGTTATACGGGACAAAGTGCACAATCTTCACCAACCACAAGAGCTTAAAGTACTTCTTTGAGTAGAAGGATCTCAATATGAGGCAAAGGAGGTGGTTAGAGTTGATCAAGGATTATGATTGTGAGATCTATAACCATCCTGGCAAGGCCAACATTGTGGCCGACGCCCTTAGCAGAAAGGAAAGACCCAAGCCGATTCGGGTGAAGGCATATCAGTTGATTATGACCTCTGATGTAATGACACGGGTCAAGGAGTTTCAAGATAAGGCTTTGAAAGAAGATCGTCGTAACTCTGAAAGGATGAAAGGTCTAGTCGCGGAATTTGGTGAGAACACTCTCGGTGTTAGAACCCGATCTGGACGGATGTGGATTCCTCATTATGGGGATCTACGTGGAAGGATCATGGACGAGGCCCATAAGACTCGATACTCCATTCATCCCGGTGCTACCAAGATGTACCATGATATGAAGAAGGATCATTGGTGGCCGGGTATGAAGCGTGACGTAGCGGAATACGTGAGTAAGTGCCTTACTTATTTGCAAGTAAAGGCGGAGCATCAGAATCCATATGGAAAAATCCAACCTTTGGATATACCCGAGTGGAAGTGGGAGCATATCACCATGGACTTTTTTACGAAGTTACCGCATACCCCGAGAGGGTATGATGCCATATAGGTGATAGTTGATCGTTTGACGAAGAGTCCTCACTTCCTACTGATTCGAGAGATGTATTACTCTGAGAGATTAGCGGATTTATTCATCAAGGAGATTGTAGCTCGTAATGGCGTATCGGTGTCTATTTTATCTTATCATGACACTCGGTTTACATCTAAGTTTTGGAAGAGATTCCATGATGCGATGGGAATGAGGCTACACATTAGCACGACCTATCATCCTCAAACTGACGGTCAGTCTGAGAGAACGATCCAGACACTCGAGGATATGCTTCGGGCGTGTGTGATCGATTTTGGAGGAAGTTGGGATGATCATTTACCGTTAGCTGAATTCTTGTACAATAATAGTTATCATGCCAGTATTGGTATGCCACCTTACGAGATGCTCTACGGTAGGAGATGTAGGACACCTGTTTGTTAGGGTGATATTGGTCAAAAGGAGTTGGGAAGTATTGAGGTGATTGAGGCTATGACTAAGAAGCTCGAAAAGATTAAAGCCTTTATGAAGGCTGCCAAAGACAGGCAGAAGTCGTATGCTGATAATAGACGTCGACCGATTGAGTTCCAGGTGGGCGATAGAGCATTGTTGAAAGTCTCACCTTGGAAGGGGATCATACGGTTTAGAAAGCGGGGCAAGTTGAGCCCGAGGTACATAGGCATTTCCAAATCATTACTCATGTAGGAGATATGGCCTATAGGTTGGAACTACCCAATGAGTTAAGTGGAATTCACCCGACATTCCATATATCTCATCTGCAGAAGTGTTTGGAAGACGAGGATATGGTTGTACCACTGGAAGATATCAAAGTAGATGAATGGCTCAACTATATGGGGCAACAAGTGGCGATCATTGATCGTAAGGAGAAAAGGTTAAGGATAAAGTGGTTCCTCTTGTGCGTGTACAGTGGAAGCACAGGAAAGGATCCGAGTCTATGTGGGAGACTGAAGAAGAGATGAGACAACGTTACCCTAATCAGTTTGAGGAATAACAGGTTTCGGGGACGAAACCTATATAAGGGGGGTGGACTTGTAACACCCGGATGTGGGCATGGCCGCCCACTCTATCTGCACATTTCATTTCTTTTGGTTATAGAGAGAGAAAGAGCAGAGAGTTCGGGTTTTCTAGAGAGAAGAAGAAGAAGAAGAATTCGAATTCAAGGTAAGAATTCGTTGTTTCAAGTGTTCTTGTTGAGTTTTAGCCTCAGTTATATGCTTATGTGTTTGAGTGTGTGTTCGGGTGTGTGTGTGTGTTTGGTGGTTTTCTAGGTGTTTGAACTCATTGCATACGGGTTGGAAGGAAGACACACTCAACGTTGCATAATGTGAGTTGTAGAACCCCCCCTTTTACAGATTTTATATGATTTTGGGGCTGGAAATGCATGTTTAAATGTTTTTGTAAAATGGGTGTGTACACCCGTATGTATGTGCGAGTGTGTATGTGGGTGGGTTTTATATCTTGGGTGAATTATGGTTATGATGATGTTGTGTATGTGTTCCTAGTGCTTAGAATGTTAGAGCTAAGTTTAGAACATGCTAGAATTGAATTTGGGCTTGAATTATGGTGACGTTAGTTATAAGTAGTTGTTCATGCGCCTGAAATAGTACCCATGTGCCCAACTACCTGAATGTCTAAGTGTGCCAAAACGCCTAAAACCCCATACGGCCAAATAAGTATTCATGCGCCTAGAATTCGGCTGAATTTGACTAAGTGTCCCATGCGCCTAAGTGTTCCCATGCGCCTCGGCACTCATGCGCCTGCATAGTGCCCATGCGCCCAAAATTGCCCAGACTGACGAAGTGTTAGGCCATACGCCCCAATAGTGCCCATACGCCCAGAACTTCTCCCATGTGCCTAAGTGTTCCCATGCGCCAAGAAGGCTAGGCGCCTGCATAGTGCTCATGCGCCTAAGACTTAGAATGATGGGTGATATGTCATGTACGATGATGTATGATAATGTTATGCTTATGTATGATTTGTTCTTATGTTCCTTATGTCATGATATATTGATGTGTGACTTTACATGGTGTGTTTATAACCATAAACGTAAAGTATTATTATTAATGAAAGTGATAAGATTAATGATAATGAAAGTGAAACATAAAGAATGAAAGAAAGTAAAGGCTTACAAGCAGAAAGAAAGAAGGAATACAACTCTTTGAGAGTTGTCAGCTCAACTGTGTGTATGGTAACGTGCGATTTTAACCCGTGAGGGTTCACACACAAGGGGATCAGTCTAGGTGACTGAACCCATAGTACGAACGTCATTCGACCCCAGGCTTTATGCCAATTAGAGATGAGGCTTTGTGCCCGGAATGGTGGTTTCGGACCACGGGCTTTGTGCCAACTAGTAACGGGGCTTTGTGCCTAGAATGGTGGCTTCGGGCCAAGGGCTTCGTGCCAATTAATAAAGGAGCTTCGTGCTCAGAATGGGTGTTTCGGACCGCGATAGGGGAAAAGCCTGACAAGATCTAGAATTAGTATGAAACGAGTGAGATGATAAAGTATGAACCGAACAAAGTGAAAAAGTATGAATTGAATGTTAACGAATGATAGTAATAAAGTATGAGATGAACGTTAAAGAAAGATAATAATAAAGTACGAAACGGGATCTTTGTCATTCGACCTCAGAGATCGTGGCTGCGTGCCATGATGAGGGTAAAGCTTGACAGGATCTAGAACTAGTGAAAAAAAAAGATAAAGTACGAAATGAACGATAAAGATAAAGTACGAAACAAACGAACATGTGATATAATGAACGAAATGTACGACATGTGATCATGTGCGATAGTAAAGAAAATGTTTTAACGAACGGAAGGTAATATGTATTTTTATAAAACTAGAACTCACTCAGCAACGCTGACTTTTATTTATTTTCTAGTTGGCAGATAAAAGTTGCTGATGATGGCACGGGGGGCAACTACTTGGATTATTTTGGTTGACATCCATTTTATGTAAAATGATGCTTTTATGATGTAATGCAACGAATGATATTTTGTAATGATGTTGTATTATTTTGCAAAAGCAGTTATTAATATATGAAATGATTTTTGTTAAATGATTCCGCTGCATTGTTTTACTAAATGTGCGATTTATGTGCGATGAATGACCAACTGTGAGGTGATCGGGAACGGGGCCTTACAATGATGATCACCATCATGATGATCATCATGATGATGATTATTATGATTATTATTATGATTATTATTATTATTATTATTATTATTATTATTATTATTATAAATAAGATAATATTTAATTTAATTAATACATTTTTAATGACATATGATTACAATTCGAAGGATATATGTGATTTTAATCAGACCCACTTATCCTTTCCTAACCACGATCACACCCACAACCCTTACAAAAGAAAACTATCAATCGGAAAAATCTTCTCCTCAACCCGGAACATTTTTGCTCCAATCAAGACCTATTTCAATAATATTGGAAATTTAATTAGTACTTATTTATTAGAATATTAGGAGTATATGCAAAATTAAATGTTAATTAAAAGTATTATAAATGGGATAATATAAAATGTAGTGAATTAAATAATCTCATATGTATCAAATAATGTATTAGTAAGTCGATATTTGTTAAATAAGAACAAATTAAAAACCACTAGATATAACATTTGTACCTAATGTAGCAAATTTTTTCTTAAGCGTCTTAAACTTGAAGGTAAATTACAATAATAGACTTATCAAATAATTTATATAGCAGTATAGATAATTAATGTGCATAGCTGTGAGTGTGTTTTTTTGATAGATTCATGGTGTTTTAAGTTGTAAAGACACCAATATTAGGTTGATTAATAACTTGGAAACAAATTCTTCTTACGCTCTTATATATACCCTTATTTTGGTTTCTTCCTTAAACCAGATCAAACTCTAAATAGTATTTATTTGTTTTTTTAAGGAGTTTAAAACATATTGAAAAGCAATAACTAACTACAACATATGAATAACAAACATATAGTATAATCATACACATATAAACTAATAAAAAGAAGATGCAACGTTAAATTACACATATATAGATCAAACACAGAGACCTGATCGAGCAACAAACATTTATGCATTCATTTGTGTTGTTTTAAATTAGATATATTTGAATCAAACTAAACAAACATGACCAGTTACACACATTTTTTTAAAACCGCTAATGACCAGTTACATGCATTCATATGTTTTGTTTTACGCATAGATCAAACAAAACATGCATGATTGACAAATTACATATATGTATTCATATGTACTGTTTGCAGCTAGGTCGAAGCAGAAGAATGTTGAAATAGTTGCAGATGAATAACAATGAGGAATTGCTAGAATCGTTATACAAGGATTTTTTCAATTGCTTGAATTGCTTCACAAAATTTAAATCGCTGTAGAAAATTGTCAAAATCGCTAGAATCGTTGCATTCCTTTGTAGTTATGGATTTCATTTATTGATGGATATCATCTTGAAGAAATTAATGGAACTGTTGCACAACAATAACCTTGAAGAAATCAGCAAAATCGCCTGAACATGATTAAAAACCAGGTCTAAACCAACTATTTTAAATGTTATTAAAAGTGGGTTTGGAAACCCATGTCTTGTTAGAGTCGATTGTTTTGAAACCCGTGTCCTGTTAAAGTCGGTTGTTTTGTAATCGCTCATTTTGTGACAGAAAAAAACCCTTGAACCATTGTTATTAACAGTTGGTTTTGAAACCTATGTACTGTTAAAGTCAGTTGTTTTCACATTGTGGGCGATAAACCACTATACCATTGTTATTTAAAACAATTGTTTTGTTTATAACCTAGTTACTATTCTTGTAATAAAGTTTAATTAATTTGATCCGCAACTATAAATTTGATATCAAATTAATCATGCTAAAGGTTGATATCGATTTGATCCAATACTATTACAAACGAAATCAAACTCGGTCCGAAATCAGTGGAAATCAATCCAAAAAGATTGAGAAAAAGAAAGACATGCAAAATGGTTGCCTCAAATGATAAAGAAGTTGTAACCTCGAAGGAAGGAGGGACATCAATGAGTTTTCCATGCCTCATGTTAAACTCTAAAAATTATACCATTCAGGCCATAAGATCATATTGATCTATAACGTCCATTGAATTTGGGAAGCCGTTGAACCAAAAGTGGGAACTGAAGCCGATGAAAAAAAAAAGAACAATACAATAATTACGTTACTATACAAGCAATTCTTGAAAACATGTTACTGCAAATTGTTGATCTTAATTCAGCCAAAGAAATTTAGGATGCATTAAAGGGTAGAGAGGTAGGAGGTGATAGAGTTAAATGGGCTCGATTAGAAACACTAAGAGTCAGATTTTAAATATCTTAAAATGGGTGTTAATAAATCACTTGATGTCTATACCAAAAAATTAGTAAGATTGCATCACAAGCAAACAAGCAATCTTGGACATATCATGAACGATAAGAGACCGGTCTGAAAACTACTTGGTTTAGTACTAAAAAATTCATTTGAATTATTGTCGTGATCGAGCAGTTTATTGATCTTAGTACAATGCCATTTCATGAAGCTGGCGCAGGAAAGCACTAAGATGCAAATCACAAAGGAAGTAAGTCGTGATAAACTTCTATTCATTAATGAAGAAGGGAAGGAGAAAGTCAAGGAGAGTATATATGAACGTTGCAGTCATAAAAGTTCAAATCAAGAAAACCAAATACATGGTCAAGGTAAAAATGGGAAGACATGAGGGGATAAAAAAAAATCAAGTCATCATAACAAAGATCTCAAAAGATGTTTTAAAGCTAATAAACATTGATATTTCAAGCACAAATGTCCAAACTAGGAGAACAAGGAGGAGGTAAACCTGATCTGAACGCCCCAAAATTTTCGAAACAAACCATTTAATAATAATGGGCTTTGTTAAGGGTTAATTAATATAAATAAGGAAGAAAGGTGGGTTATCGACATAATTAACCCTAATGGGCTAAGTTTTGATGGGTTTAAGTGCCTATAATCAGCCCTTAAACATGCATGATCAACCCACACCCTCCTCATTATAGCCCTAGCCCCCGACTTCTAGAAGGAGAAGTAGAGAGAGAAGGTGAAGAAAACTTAAGATTTGGTGTTCCATTGTTGAAGGGATTGAAGATTTGCGAGTTTGAGCTTTAAACCACAAGAAAGGAGCAACAAATCAAGGTAAGAATCGTCCTCTAAACGCCACTGTAGAACAGATCCGGATTTCTAGGGTTTTGGGTTCAAAAGTTTCAAAGAATCATATAAAGGTCACATTTTTACATATGAAAACATGTAAAAAGGTTAGATATAGTTTTATGGATGATCAACCAAGAATTTGGATGTAAAAAGTTAAGATTTTGGGTTAAAAACAGACTGCTTCGTCATTTTTACACGTCCAACGAAACTGTGAGACCGATCAGCGAAACTGTGGGCTCTTCCAGCAAAACTAAGAGAATTCCTAGTGAAACTACAGATTTGCTGGTAATTTCGCTAGTGTCCAGGTTGACAAGTAGGACTTGTGAACCTAGGAAATTCCAAAGAAAGTTAGGCGCACCTAACAGCGAAACTGCCGTGCGAAACTGCTGGGCGAAGCTGGTAGCGAAACTGTCAGCGAAACTGTCAGCGAAACTGTCAGCGAAACTGTCTGCGAAAATGTTAGCGAAACTTGCTGCGAAATTGCATAGAAATGACCTATTTGAGTATTAACTTATGTGCAGGCTGTGTAGTGCGAATCTAGCCTAGAAAACTTAGAAGAGAAACTATTTACTTTGACCAGGTGAGTTTTAGATCCCATTATTTACAAGTTTTTTTTAGTGTTTGGGGGCTATTATGGATAACAAACTTATGATTTTCAAGGCAAAGTTTTCAAGAGGTTTTAACAAGAAAATAAATTTTCCCAAAACAAAATATGGTGTAGTAAACTAGGATTTTCAAGGCAAAGGTTTCAATAGGTCAGCACGACTCCAGCCAGGGGTGTTGCCCCTTGGACCCCACTAGGGGTTGTCCCTTGGACCCCACTAGGGGTTGTTGCCCCTAGAACCCCGCTATCAGGGGCTACCCCCCGCCCCCCGAACCTAAGCTGTCCCATGGAGGGTCGGTTATATGGTGTTATATTCTTCTGTCTTCCTGATGATAGTTATGCTCCATGGCAAGGTGTACCTGATATGTTGTATACTTAATAAGTAAAGTATTATATATTAAAGTGCAAGATAAAACTAATGCAAAGTGGAACTAAAGAAATGTTACCCCCGCGCCCGTATGATGATGAAAAGTCTTGCAAGCACTATGAGGGACTTCACTTATGTGGGTCTAATGTATGATGATGGATCCGTATTCATGAGCAAGCCATGTGCCTTGTAGTGTGGATCAACTGTCGGGAGTTAGCTACCGCGTTTATATGTACCGGCAGGGGTTGGCATTCGTTGTCAATCAATACATTCGGGCTCTTGCTTTGTGCAAACCCGGTTTAAGATGAAGTAGAAGATAATGAATAAATGAAAGAAAGATAATGAACATGTTTAATGGTGTGATAGGTCACAAGAGATGTTATATTTATGATGTATGTGTATTCATTAAAAGGAAGAAAAGTATATATTTTATCATATTACTTCAAACTAGGAGTCACTCAACAAAGCAGACTTTTATGCATAATAGTGGCAGGCAAAGGCTGATGCTGAGGATGGCACGGGAGTGGAAGCTACTTGGTGCACCTGATTTGGCATCCCTAACTTATGAAATCCTGTTTTAACTTGAAAATGTATTTATTATATTTGATAGACAAGTGTTTGTTTACATTATCATATATATAT
>BJCO01366075.1:0-13263 GCA_018326465.1 Flaveria floridana | reverse complement strand
TTAGTCGTTTAGGTTTGTCTTGGTGTAGACGCGTGTCGATGACGATGAATTGCCTCATCCGAGAATCCGGGGATCAGGTTCGTTTTGATTTGTTTCTCGGTTTTGCAGCTGTAACTAGAATTTGGTTCTGAACCAACTGTTTAGTTTTGATGGATATACGATTATTACGAATTATCTGAGCCATGGTTGACGAGTTTGCTTATAACACGCCGGTTTGTTTATCACACGCGCAACGCGCGTGCGGAAATTTAACTAGTTCTCTTAATATATAAAATGAAATTATTATTTAATTTTCTTGGATTGTTATGATTTACTTATTACAAACTTTGAAAAATTACATTGTAAATCTCTCATTGTTTCCCTTACATGTATTAGTAACAGATTTTGAAAAAAATTAATGATGACTTTATTTACGATTATCACTAAGAGAAATCTCTAATTGATATTTAGAGAATCTTAATTTTAATTTTCAAATTTACGTTTAAAAAATTACATTAGTAACAAAATTTGATATAACTAAAATGACTATTTACAATTATCATTAAGAGAAATCTTATCGCAATCGTAATTTAAATACGTTTTACATATATATTATAAAGAGATCTTTGTTAATTTGTAGATTTTTTATAACTTCTTTTTTATGCAAGCATTTTATTAAACTTAATTTTCTTATTAGTTTAATAACAATTATTTTCCTGATGCTCTCTTACAGCTTTAAATCAATTTGTGTTTTCTAAATAAAATTCTTAACTCTTGATTATTTTCATTTTCTACCCGTGTATCACACGGGTTTATAGTGTTATATATTCTTAACGAATGAAAAATATACGTGTTGAAGAATCTTATCTAGAATGATACATGTATTTGGAAATATTAGGTCAAAATGCCTTCTAGAAACAAAGAAAAATACGTGAGCCCACAACCTACACGCGGGCTTTATTATATTTGTGTTTTTTTATTGTTTTTTAAACGATTTTTGTGTTTTTATTATATTTTGGAAGCCATAAATACACTCGTTTACTTTCTATTTATAAATTGACAATACATAGGATCAAAAAACTGAAAACGAGTAAAATTCAGGGGGCTGTTAGAGAGTTATACGTCCCATATAGCCCTATACGAACCCTCCCCCTATACGACACATAAAGTTATACGACGCGTATAATAAATTTCGACGACGACTACGAGAAAAAATTCAGAGAGCTGTCAGAGGGGTTATACGTCATGTATAGGGCTATATGACCCCCCTATACGATGCGTATAGGGTTATACGACCCGTATAGAAATTTTGTGGTGTTCATTTATAATTTTGGGACGTCTAATAAACCACACCCTTAAATAAATACAAGTCTATAACACTGGCTAATATTACACAAACATCATAAAGATGAGAGAATGATTATTAATATTAATACAAACATCATGATGTCATATCAGACTTGCCATTTAAACTGAACCAACCATTGAACATGTCAGGTTGAATTTATTTGAACCGTTTACATTTTAATTTGCCTGTTTACCAATGGATCGATGAATCAAACTGAAGTTTAATGTGTTTTTAAAAATTTAATTTTGCATTTCAATTATTACTCCATGTTTTATTTTAAACTTTATATTTTATTAAAGTTACATACGCACACTAAAATACAAACTACTAATTAGTCGTTTGCTGGTGGAGTGATTAGATTTGGGGCTTGTGTGGGCATATTAGCTTCTTATATTTTAATATTATTTATGCTTTGAAAATAACAATATCTATTTATTAATTAGTTATTACGCACGTTGAACCAAAGAGGTTAGTACATGCACCTAGAAAGACTTAGAGATCAAGTAATGAAACTCTTGACTCATGGCCTCAAGTAAACGTTGAATAAAATATCTTATGTTCACCCCTCAATATTCCCTATATAAGACACCATTGAGATTCCATACTCCAATTGATCCTCTGTATATCATCTTCATCAACTGAAATACACTTATAATCTCCATTAAACAAGCTCTCTCCTCTTCTCCCTTGAATAACAAGTTCATCTTATTTCTAAATTTCAACGTTTGAAAGCGAAAGACATACATTGTTTATATAGAAATTGAGCCTTGATCTAGCAAGAAATCTTAATTTCTGGACCGATATAAGCTCGTATGGAGACCGCATTATCAAAAGCAGTTATGAAGAACTACTACACGCCGAAAAGGGGGGAGATTAGAGCTCGGATTTTTAAAGGGATTGCAGAGTCGTTAGTCTCTGCAGCCGGTAGAACCGTTGGTTTTTTGGGTTTGATCAAGAAAGACGATGATGAAAGTGATGGTTCTGCATTTCCAACCCGACTTGATAATTAAAAACAATTTATAATCTACTCATATTAACCACTTATGTATATATTATATTATATATAGTTTAAACACTTGGTACACTTGGTCTTTTGTACAAATAAAAACATCAGGTCATCTATGTGTCCTTATTAGACCAGATGTGTAAATTTTTACTTCTTGTATATGCTTCAAGTTTTTTTAGTAGTAGAATAAGATGTATAAAAATAATAAAACCCAAAATAATAAAGAATGATAATATCTTCAAGATCTTTTTGTTTATTTGAATGAATATCATACTTAGATTATATTAAAACCCGTGTATCACATAGTTTAAATAATGAAAATGATATACTCCCTAAATGTATACATTGTTCTTAGTATTGAAATTACACGTTGCATGTAATCCGAGAAATTAAAAGTCATATTTTCAACAATCATTTATACATTTAAGGATACATTTTGAGAGACTTCAACCCATGTGTTTTATTTCTTTTTGAGCTGTTTTTTTTCTAGTTCATGGGTTGACCTGTTACTCCAGTATAATAAATAAAACAGTACCCAAATCAATCCACTCACAGATAAACAGAACAAAGTAGCCACTTCTATACGTAATGATAAGAGTTTTCTTTGCCAGATAATTAATGAAATTATGTACCTTATCAAACAACCAAGAAGAATATGGAATGCAATTCCACTTTTGAGAAGCTTGGTGGCCTATGAACTGTTGGGATACTCTCAACAGCCCTCAGGAATCCTGTTTTCAAACAAGCACAAAGGATATAGCGCGAAAAAGTTTCAAAACATTAGTTTGAGCAAATATTATGAATGCCAATTAACCATAAATTCATCAATTGGCTTTTCTCTTTTGCTAAATAACATAAAGAAAAGAAATATAATGTTACTGAACACCTTGAGGCTACTGATTTTGCCACTTTCACACAACGAAAACTCTATTCATCATCCGTGAAGAAATCAACTAAAGCTAGAATGCATGCACTCAAATCTATGGATAACCCTAGTAGTAGTCGATTTAACAAAAGACAAGTTATAACAACCACCAGCTCTTCCGCTTCTGATGCGGTAAAGGTACAATGAATATTCCTACAATAAAACACAAAAATATTAAAAAAGATATATAAAATTCTGTTACTATTTACCATAGGTAAGGGAAGATTTAAAAACAATTCTAAATACAATATCATATGTTGACTGACCTGTAGAACAATGCAGAGAGCCATTAAATTAACCATACACAGAAGTATATTCACCACCATATATAATGAGCTACTGGTAAGGTTGCTGCTTTGTGACCTTGAGGTTATGGGTTCTAGCCGTGGAAACAGCCTCTTGCATAAAATTGTGCAAGGAAAGGTTGCGTACATCAGATCGCTTCGCGATCCGGCCCCTCCTCGGACCCTGCGCAAAGCGGGAGCTTCATGCACCGGGTACGCCCTTTTATATAATGAGCTACTGCAGATGGATGACCAGCTAACATGGTGAGGTGTCAAAAACATGTATCAAACGAAATCAAACGCAAGAACTTGAACAACTTACAGATTCAACATTGAATCTGTGATTAATTTCTAATCCAAAACTTCACAAGATTACAAAGAGTTAAAAACAAATCGAAGAGACTACAAACTCTCAACCTAATACTCACAAATCAATGATTTAATGACAATATGGAATGAAACACTACAAATCAAGAAATCAAAGACCTAACAGATTAGATGAAGAAGAGTCAAATACCCACTGCTTTCAAGACGTTTAATCCCAATCTAACAAGTCACACGGTCATTGTTAAAGAAGAAGCATGTTCTTGATGAAGAAGATCATATCAGAAGACATGCAGAAGATGATCTTACGCTAAATCAAGAAGACTAGACTAAGATGGGTTAAAACCCTAAAATCACTATTGATGGAAAAGGATACCATTAAATTAACCATACGGAGTACATGAAGACAATGAGTTGATAGAGATGAAGACAAGTTTACTCAATAACAGAGTACATGAAGGTCTCTTTTCTCTTTTGTGGTCCAGATAAGTTATACTCTATAAAATCCAAACTTAACAAAAGAATCATCTCAAAAGCCGGAGCCCAGACTATCTACAACCTAATCAGCTACAAGCCCACATGTACTCTTAACCCATCAGCTGTTATCCAAACCCATTAGCACTCATAATCCAGCCCACGGTACCAACGAGATACATGTAAAATAGACAACAAAAGTATAAGTAAAAATGTTTGTCATGGAATTGTACATCTATATATTTCAACACCCCCTCTCAATTCAATAGGCATATATTTAAACATGTTTAAACACATTTTTTTTTGAGAAAACATATACCTGTACGAAGTAATAATACAAAGTAAAGAAATGAATGTTATGAAGAAAACAAGTGCAATCTCATAAAAGAACAAGAAATAAAAATTTTCTTGCCACACGCCATAACACAAAAAACAATTACTAAAGAAGAAACTTTGCATTAAAACCTGTAAATATATTTTTTTAATATTAATGAACTTTTGTTTCTTCAAAAAGCACCCAAAAAACATGTGAAGAAACAACTAAAAAACATTTCATAGAAAATGGTTAATTTTGTACATGAAGACACCAAATCCTGTTTTTTATGTAAAAGAAGACTAGCTTTTTTATTTATGCTTACCATTTTTATCAAAGTTACTTGATCATAGAACATATAGTATTTAAAAATATATGTTTATAAAAAATAAGCAAAGACAGCACAGTAAGACTTTTGCAAACGGTTTTCCTATATTAACAACCAAAAACTTTAAGTCTATCAAACACCAAAAACCTATTACTCCTTTCAGTAAACTTTGTGATCACTTAGAAAACAACAAACCAACATCTGATCAAACAAATCAATCAGATCCAAAAAACTATTATAAATGAGAGAAAGATACTTAGTGTTACAAGAACACACGTGTCTCATTTAGAGGGATGAAGCACACAAGAATAACAATGCATATAGAAGATAGAAAGCATACAACTAAGAATCATCCACACCTTTCAAACAAAGAAGGCAGAAACAACAATGTTGAAGAGAAAATTTTAATCAAGATATGACTAAAATTACAGCTTAGTGTTGATAAAGAAAGATATAACACAAGCTGACATTTTTCCAATAAAAATTATTCCCTCTCAACATAGTTATATAAAAAATATCTTAGTCAAATAACGAGTTTTAGACTCACCATTGATAAAAAGCAATCATACACAATGCCTCAAGGCACAACATATCATGTGGTAATCACCATGAAAAAACAACAACAGTCAACATCATATTCATTTGAGATAACAATATGACCGTAAGAGATATATAAATAAGATGAAGCACATGATTATATACCACTTCAAAACATGTCTGAAAGATAAGAAAAAATCATAACAAAATCAGATTAAGACAAAAGGAATCATGTATTCACTAAAAGTTTCATAATCATATCATTTGATTATGACAAAAGAAATCATATAATTCACTAACAATATCAGATACATATTTGATAAGAAAGATAAAATCCACACAACTTTTAAAAACTCAGAACCAAGTCTGAAGACACAATTTGTGAAAAACTTAAAGACTGATTTGATTTGTTCAAAACTTTTACAACTTTACAAAAAAAATATCTAGAAAGTACTTGTAAAGAACATAAAGACTAATTGAAACAAGCAAAAACTTTTACAACTTCATAAAAATAATGCATCATAAGATTCAAAAAACCAGACTGATAACGATAAAAATATAATACCCATACCAGACTAGTAAGATACAACCATAACAGAATTTCCGATTGAACATAAAATCACATGACTTGCAATCAGAAAATAACATATCTCACACAAGAGAAAACATACAAGGCTGTCAAAGATATTCAAGAACACTCAAAGTCACAATAACACTATTGGTTAAAGAAACTAGAAACCACACGGTTTGGCTAACTAGACAACAAGACTAATAAGACAAACGGGTTAAACACACAATCATGAAATCAAGAAATGATAGAACGAAATAAGACATTAATGATACAAAATAACACCCCTCAAAACTCGGTCATAGGCAATAGACAATTTTGCTCTATACGAAACAAAAGTAAGTCATACAATTCAAGACAAAGAATTGAGATTAATGATAAAACCTCAGACAAATATTCAACATATAGAACACATCATAATAAATAAACCGATGGCAACACAAAACACAAAACAATGCTCACCACAATTTTAGACAATACTAAAAACATACACTCATTTAGAAAAAAACATACTGCCTAAGAACCACACAAGCATGCAATCAATTTTTACTTATACTTGAACCTTTTGATAAAACCACTAGTTGATTAAACAATTATATACTAGACACAACTTTTTTTTTTTAATTTCTTAAGAACATCAGTTACAAGTTTTCTTGTTTTGGTAGTTCTAACTAAAAACCAGCTTTAGTAGAGATTTAACCTGAACTTTTATAATAGAAAACTTATAAACTCTTTTTTTTTCATTTGAATTTTAACAGACTCAACCCACATAAGAGAGAGTTGAGCTACTGAATTTTAAATTACTTTAAAGTAATCCAAATAAACTTGCGTAAGGCACAAATCATTGTTCATTTAACATAAATCTGCTGACCTTTTTAATCACCTCAATAACGTCAAATTATTTGTTTAAAGAAGATTGAAATAAGCAAATTCTTTTACAAAAGAGTAAATTTCGGTTTTGGTCCCTATGGTTTAACCATTTTAACTATTTCAGTCCAAAAAGAAATATTTGATCATATCATGCCCTGTGGTTTCATTTTTGTAATGGTTTTGGTCCCTGACACTAACTCTGTTAGTTTTTACAGTTAACTCCAGGGGTATTTTGGTCAATCTAATTTATAAGAACCACCGCGTGATGTCCTAAATCACCATGTTTCAAGATCTCATCTCCATCTTCATCTCCTCTATTCATTTTTCAATCTCCCACGATACCCCTCAAAATCTATCTTTAATGAAAACCCACCATCACCCATGAATCCCCCCTGCAAATTCCCTCACACAATGACTCATCTCCATCCCTATTTCATCGTTAATCATGATAATCCTTCAACCTTCGTTGGAGCTAATCTCACCTCCGCCCGTTTCTGCTCACGGTAGTCCCCGTCATCATCTTCCTCCTTATCTTCTCAACATCGTCGGAGGTAAGCCCAGCTAATCACAACTCGCCGAAGGTAAACCCAGATTCCTCCGCAACATCGTCGTTTGATTCATACTCTTCTCCCTTCTCGTCGTCATTCTCCGATTCGCTTACATCATCACCATAAGAGGCGAATCTTGCCGCTCCAGCGACGATTTCTGCTTCTTCTCGCCGTCATGTGTCTCACCGGAGTTCCACCACTATGTGATGTTCTACCCCTGGGTTCTTATTATGTGTGGTGAGAATTTAGGGTTTTTTGATTCTATGTTTTGTTCGGGGTGGCGGGGATCGCTAAAATGTGGTGGTTGTTGGCTGGAGGAGAGGGGAAGACGGTGGTGAGTGCGAGGGCCATATGGGGTGCTGATGGGTAGTAGGAGGATGAGATCGGCGGTGGAGACGGTGAATCGTCCGGGCTCCCAGCGTTGGGATGCGACGGTGGCGGTGGTGCGGTGGGTGGTGGCGGTGGTGGTGGGGTTGGAACTCGATGAGGTGTTGGATGGGTGGATGGTGGTGGTTAGGGAACATGATAAGTGATTCCTCCAGCTCACAGCGGTGGAAATTCCGATGACCACCGCATGCGGCGCATGTTAGTGAGGTTGGGTTGGTGGGGGAGGACGACGGCGACGGCAGAAAATCACCCCAACCGTTGACGACGAGGCCGCTGAGGGCGGCGGCGTGGTTCTTGTGGCATGGTGGCAACCTTCCTCACTGAAGCTGCTGATGATAACCTTAGGTTATACAGATCAGTAGGGTTATTAATTTGATTTTAGGTATAAAAGACCAAAATACCCTTAGATTTAAACAAGAAAACTAACAGAGTTAGTGTCAGGGACCAAAACCATTACAAAAATGAAACTACAAGGCATGATATGATCAAAGATTCCTTTTTGGACTAAAATAGTTAAAATGGTTAAATCACAGGGACCAAAACCGAAATTTACTATTTAAAAAATATCAAAACTATTTTCATATATTTTATTCAGGTTAACTACAAAACATACCAAACACAAAATTGAATATTACTTGTAGCTTCATCAAACTTGATATTCTCAATATTCTCAAAATATCATAACATAAAGTTTGAATTTAACTAGTTCCCAAGAAAGCAAATAGAATTTCAGTGTTTTATTCTCAGCATCAATCTAAAGTAAATTTGGGACTACCCTTTTGTATTTAAAAAAAAACATTATTAACACATGACACTATGTAAATAGGTTCCAACTTCCTTTTAAACAAAACAAAAAACCTAAATAGGATTAAAGTTTGCTTTATTTTTCTTGCAACCAACCTGAACTGCTAGTTTATGATAACAACCATAAAGTATTAGCATCAGCACTGGTTGATAACACACATGACTTTTTTAATGTAAAGGTTTACCAATCTTTAAAGAAACAAACAACAATATGTTTCAATAACACCTTTAGACCCACTATTTTAGCAAAAAGAACCATGGTTTCTGTAATAATTTCCCATAAGAAACACACACGTGGCTGATTGATCTTAAAATAAATTTGAAAAACTAATGTGTGAGAGAAAGTAGGCAAGTATCACCAGCATCAAGTATAATAATCAAACGTTCATGTTCATACAGAAGTATACGCCGGAAAGAAATACAGTCTGATTTCCGCAAGCTCACAAAGCCTGGCCAGTGTCCAGACTCTAACACACTAAATGGTGGCTTGACAAGTCTTAACCAGGGAGTGAGAAATTAGAACCAAGACTATGAGAACAAAATGCAATCAAGCACACAAGAACAAATGAGCAAATAGTATATAGAACCAAGATCAATAAACTCATTGAACATCATTATATAATTAATCAAGAACCACAAAAAACATGTATATATGCAGCATAGAAAACAGGTATGGCTCTCCCTATATATCAAACCACTGCTGCTCCATCTAGCAAGCCAAATATGACTAACAAATTGCTTTATGAAAGGAAAAACAGACTAAAAGTATAAGAAACCTCACATTGCATGTTTTGTCTAGCTAATATTGACTAGTGTCCCCAATCAGCGATGAAAGTTGAACCAGACGTAAGAAGACAAAGTAGGCATATGCTGCAATTACTCCAACCTACACAGAAGAAAGAACTACTCCGCTTTGCTTTTTAGGAATACATTTAGATTCCAACCAGCTTTTCTTCACCAGTGAAGACACAATCATAGATTAGATAGAAATAAACTCTTGGAGCCTTGGTTGATAAAGACTAAATCACGCGAGCTCTTGAACCTCTTGTGATCAAACAAAAATGTTATAGACAGGTACCAACATCTATCAACTCGACCATGATTATCTAGGCCTCAAAATAAATGATAGCCACACTATCGGTGTTAGCAAAGTGCTACAAGAACTAACCCTTCTTTATGCCAGCATTAGATTATTTTTTGATATACACTCAAATGGCAGATCTACAATCGGAAACACCAGAAGTCACCACATACACGTCTTAAGACCATAACCAGAAGTTAGGGTTTCAAACTTGAAAACCCTAATTGAGAACATTTGGATGTGAATAGCGGAACGAGACGATAATTGAACAAGACAATCAACCAGAGCCATTAGCTCTGATACCATGTCAAAAACATGTATAAAATGAAATCAAACGCAAGAACTTGAACAACTTACAGATTCAACATTGAATCCAAAACTTCACAAGATTACAAAGAGTTCAAAACAAATCGAAGAGACTACAAACTCTCAACCTAATACTCATAAATCAATGATTAATGACAATATGGAATGAAACACTACAAATCAAGAAATCAAAGACCTAACAGCTTAGATGAAGAAGAGTCAAATATCCACTGCTTTCAAGACGTGTAATCCTAATCAAACAGGTTACACAGTCATTGTTAAAGAAGAAGCATGTTCCTAATGACGAATATCATATCAGAAGACATGCAGAAGATGATCTTACGCTAAATCAAAAAGACAGGACCAAGATAGGTTAAAACCCTAAAATCACTATTGATGGAAAAGGACCAAGATGGGTCTTTTTTTTCTCTTTTGTGGTCCAGATAAGTTAAACTCTATAAAATCCAAGCTTAACAAAAGAATCATCTCAAAAGCCACAACCCAGCCCATCTACAAGCTAATTAGCAACAAACCTACATGTACTCTTAACCCAAGCTGTTATCCAAACCCATTAGCACTCATAATCCAGCCCACAGTACCAACGAGATAAATGTAAAATAGACAACAAAAGTATAAATAAAAATGTTTTTCATTGAATTGTACATCTATATATTTCAACATGAGGCCCCACCATCAAACCACAACTTCACAAATTAAGTTGATAGCAAAGTTACACATCTCACCATATAAATTAGCTTTTTAATTGGCATTGATACAAATCTAGATTTCTTGATGAATTCATTCATTATTTGTGGTAATCAAATACATGCCATTATATTCAATATATCTTCATGAGAGAACTCGTGTTTTTCTTCGTAACTTATATAAAGTGTGTTTTGAAGGAATTACTTGAAGAAATCAATGGTATCAGATCGCAAGAACAAAAACTCTTAATTGTGGAAATCCCTTTGCCACGACACTTTATTAACTGATAGTTAAAACATGCATCAAAAAGAAAAACCTATTCCCCTGTTTATAGCAGATTGCTTTTCACTTCAAGCTTATCTATTCCTATTTAATTGACCGACTTCTAAACACATAAAACAAGATAAACTTTAATATAAAGATTAAGTGACTCTTTAACTATGAGAAGTTGTCAAGATTAATCCAACAATCCCTAATCTCGATCTTGAATCTTCTATCTTCTTTACTCCCAAGACTTCTCTTATTTCCATGAATTTGATTCATGACAGTGCTTTAGTGAGGATATCAACCCGTTGTTGATCCCCACTAATATGTTCAACTTTAATTTGTCATTCTCCATACATTCTCTAATAAAATGATACCACGTGTTTATGTGCTTACTCCTTCCATGAAAAACTGGATTTTTCACTAATGTGATAGCCGAACTATTATCTACCTTGATCACAACTTCCTATGATCTCAGCAAGCAACCCTCTTAACTAGATTACCTGACTGACATGCTGCAGAAGTTGTAGCCATGAATTCAGCCTCGCATGTGGACAAGGCAACCGTTCCTTGTTTTTGTGAACTTCAGGCAATTGGTCCATCATCAAAGTAGAAAACTAGCCCTGTGGGTCCCTTTCCATCATCCATATCGACAGAAATAACTGTTGTCACTAAAACAAAGTAAACTATCACTTTTATCCGTTCAATAGTTATTCTGATATCTGTAGTCCCTTTAACACACTTGAGTATTTGTTTAACAACAGTCTGTTGATGGACTGTTTTAGGAGACTGCATATATCTGCTCGCTTCTGGTCTTGTATGGGTCAAATAACGAAGGCATCCGATTGTCTTCCTATACTCTGTTGCATCTACACAGTCATCTCCATCATGTTTTGATAGTTTCAGCCCTGGTTCCATAGGGAATTTAGTAGGGTTGCATTCACACATACTAGCTTGTTATACACATTCTTGCATATCCGATTTGTCTTATCTTAAAACACCATCGAGTTGGAAACTTAGATGCTTAGAATAAACCATTGAGTTCCACCACTCGATCGTGTTCTTAGAATTTCGGGGACGAAATTAAATTAACAGGGTAGAGATGAAATAACCCAAAAATAAATAATAAGTAAATAAACAATAAATAACCAAACATAATTAATGATAAATAATATATATATATACATGATAATACTAAAAAAACACAGAAAAGAAAAAAAAAGGTAAAGATGAGTTTATTTTGACCTAACTTACTCATATTCAATCTCTTCTTCTTCCCTCTTATCTACACCAACAAACAACCGAGGTTCATGGGATTTCAAGTCTCATCCCCATACAACTACAACTATAATAGATGGAACCCAACCCAAATCCATACTCACGTAAACCTCACCAACAGTTCTTCTCATCCCGTTCGATCTCCCTATTTGGGTCCCGTTCGATCTCCCTGTTTGGATTACCAAAATCGTAGAATCTTTATCCTCGATTTAAAGTCCATTAGATCTAGTAATTGAATTCGCAACTGAGGTAAATCAAGCCCCTATTCTTCCTGTTATGTTTGGTTCTAATTCCCACCCTTATTACTCCTAAACTTCCCTAACAATATCGTTGTGGCAATGGTGTAACAGCCCTGTTTTGAAGAATCCCTCATTGAGATATCAATCTGAAACAAAAGCTTGTTAACTGCACTTAAGGTAATCACTAGAGCCTTGCTATTGTTATGTGCCTAATTTCATGTTCCACTCATTTTTACTTGAGGCACATTATGTAGTGATAATAAATATGATAATCTATGTAGGTTTCTGAAATTTGAAGTAGTTAACATTACTAATCATACCTCATAATATACAAAACAATTCTGAGCGATTCCTACCTACTGCTACTGTTCTTTTTGGCTTATGTTCCAGCCAAATACTTTTCCTTTTGACTTACAAATATCAAGTTTTAGTCTCCATAAATTAACCACCAAAGCAAAGGCATAATATATAAAATTTAATAGTTGAATTAATCAATAATAAGACGTAACTACAGTGGAATAGAAGCTGCCCAGTTTATGACTATTAATGAGTTATAAATCGATTTGATCCTTGGTTAATTAAAGATTACGAACAAGTCAACGGATTATAATAAGTAAATAAACTGGCAGGTTTGGTTAGTGTTCTACGGGGTCTAGTTGTGGGTCGTTATGTTTTTTTTTCTAACCTTCTCTCTC
>BJCO01366072.1:0-11069 GCA_018326465.1 Flaveria floridana | reverse complement strand
TTTGAAAATTTCAGGACTCTATCCGAAATCCGATCCGATCCGAATAAGGATTTTTCTATCCGATCCGAATCTATCCGAATTCAATTCGGATCGAATTCGGATATATCCGAATAATCCGAATTTATCCGGATAATCCGAATAAACCAAATAACATTTTTTTTATATATTTATTTTGTTTGCTATTTTTTTATTCTTTCCATTTTATAAGTTGTAAATCACAATAAAAGATATAAAACTAACAAATAAAATTTGCCTTGTACACAAATTTAAAATTTAGAATATAATAGGCAATTGTATAGAACCCGAATTTTAGAATCTCTACTTTAAAACGACGATCGATTATTGTATAATTATTTAGGATTATGACTAGAATGTGTAAAGATTATTGTGTATTGAGTGGAAAACATAATATATAGTTGAGTAATGAGTATTAGGATAGAAATATAGTTGAAGTCTTATTCGGATTAATCGGATATCCGAATAATCCGAATAACCCGAATAAAAAAAGTGTGACATCCGAAATCCGATCCAAAATCCGAATAAGGAATTCGGATTCGGATGATATCCGATCCGAATATCCGAATAAGGATTCGGATCGATTTATTCGGATTCGGATATGAATCGGATTTCGAATATTTTCGGATATCGGATTTTTTGAACACCCCTACATATTATTATACATTTCATAAAACATTACAGTAGAGTTCATTGACAAAAACCATTCATTTTATTAATAATTATTGTTTTTATGCAATACAACATCGTTAAACTACAAAATACAACATTCTTTGATTGCATTACAAAACCACAATAATTACATGCATGAATGGATGCCAGTCTTGCCCCGCCAAGTAGCCTCCCTGCGTGCCATCCTCAGCAACCATTACCTGCCAACTGAAAATGCATAAAAGTCAGCGTTGCTGAGCAAGATCTAGTTTTATATGTATCAAGTTACTTTATAAGTTTCGTATGTGAAAATACTCTTTTCCTTGAAATACTTTCTTTACATTCTCACATGTTCATTTGTTTCGTACTTTATCCTTTCGTTCGTTTCATAGTTTATCTTCATCGTTTGTTTCGTACTTTATCTTTATTGTTCCTTTCGTACTTTATCATTATCATTTGTTTCGTACTTTATTACTATCTTTTACTTATTCTAGATCCTGTCATGCTTTTCCCCCATCGTGGCCCCGAAGCTACCATTCTAGGCACAAAGCCCCGTTTCTAACTGGCATAAAGCTGTATCATATCTTGGCACAAAGCCCGGGCTCGAATAACAAGGATCCGGTTTCATACTATGGGTTCAATCACCAAGACTGATCCCCTTATGTGTGAGCCCTCACGGGTTAGTCAAAATCACACGTTATAAAACACAAAATTGAGCTAACAACTCTCAATGAGTTGTGATCCTCCTTTAATCTGCTTTCAAGCCTTTTCTGTCTTTCATTACGTTTCACTTTTCGTCTTTGTTATCTTTCACTTTTTATGTTATACTTTACATTCATTCTTACATTCATCGTACTACGTAAAGTCATAACGTAATACTTGATGTATATTATAATATAATATACTCATTTTGAAAATCATTAAAAGATAACACGTCATGCACATATGCATAAAATACATTCATCATCACATCATAAATATTCTATGCATAAACCCTCACATATTCATGCTTAGAGTGGTCCAACACAATGCATAAGTCAAACTAGGGTCAAACCCTAAAATTCTACTTTTCTTAGAGTTTTAGAAAAATTTTCTAAGTGTTGGGTGCATGGGAACTATTTGAGCGCATGAAAACTGTTTGAGCGTTTCTCCACTATGCAGGCGTATGAGCCTATACTTAATCATTTTCTCACTTAGGCGCATGAGCCTCTTGGGCGCTTGGGCAGTATTTCGGCGCATGACCCTGCACTTAGGCGTTTCAGCCAAAACTTAGGCGCATGAGGCACTGTTTAGGCGCATTAGTCTGCACTTAGAAATTCTAAGGTATTTTCTAGGCGCATGGACTACTGTTTGGGCGCATCAACATTCACTTAGACTTTTAACCCTATTTTTCAGGCGCATGAGCCCTATTTGGGCGCATTACCATACTTAAAATCTTTCTAAGGTAAAAACTTAGCTGCATGGGCCCTGTTTGGGCGCATGAGCACCTACGTATATGTTTCTATCATATTTTTCAGTCCCAAACGTAATCTTAGCATGTTCTAAGCCTTACACTACCATTTAAGCCTTAACTTAGTGTACACAACCACAACACATTAACATACATACATTAAACATACGGTTATACATACAACTTTTATAAAAAAAACATTTACATGCATTTTCCGCCCCGTAAAACATTTAAAAAAAATATAAAACATGGGTAGAAACTCACCTTAGCTGCTTTCAAGTTTAAACTCTTCAACTCGACCTTTCAAGAGCTTGTAACACCTATACGTGACCAAAAACACATACCTGAACACATGTATACATATGAGAACATGTAGAATTCGGTTACATAGCAAAAAATCCTTAAAACCGAACCCAATTATATTAGATTTGCTTACCTTGTCCGAAATTGTAGCTTTCTCTCTCTAAATGTCAAAGATCTCCTGCTCTCTCTCTAATAGCCGAGACAGTTGATGTGTGCAGAAGATGTGGGCGGCCATACCCACTTTATACAAAATAATAATATTATTAAATAATATTATTATTTTGTCCTATTTACACTTTATACCCCTCCTCTTTGGCTTCTTTTTCTTTCTCACCAAAGTATCTTTCTTTTATTTCTCTTTTCCTTTCTTTCTTGATTGACAAAATTTTCAGGGTGTTACAATGCGGATGCCTTGGACTTCATCAACATTTCTTCCTTGTCTTCAGCATTAAGTGTTTGGTCATCAGCATTGATAAATATGGATGAGCAACCACTTGTCAGCATTTCTTCTTTGTATCTGATTAGTTAATGCAGTAGAACAAATACTTGACAGCATTTGTTCAGACTATTCGCATTTGTTAATACGGATGAACAAATACTTTTCAGCATTTGTTCTTTGGTCATCCGTATTGACAAATGCGGATAGTCAACACTTGGTCTTTATTCTTCACCCGCATATCGTTTGGACTTATGGGATTTCACTAGCAAAACAACCATCAACCTCCTCTTGAATTGGCATGTATGATCCTTTCAGGGTCTAACATCTTTGCACCGGTTGCAAGACTTGAGGCTGTGAGAATCTTCCTAGCTTTAGAAGCATCCAAGAACTTCACAGTCTATCAACTTCTTGTCGAATGTGCATTTGTATATGGGGATATTGATAGAGAAATCTATGTGTGTCAGCCACCTAGATTTGAAGACCCACAACACCTAACTATGTGTGCAAACTGGATAAAGCTCTTTATGGGTTTCCCTAAGCACCTAGGCTATGGTATGAGACACATTCTCAGTTTCACCTTAAAAATGGCTACACCAGAGGCACCATAGATAAAACATTGTTTATAAAGAAGTCTCAGAAGGATATGTTGCTAGTATAAGTCTATGTTGATGACATCATATTTGGTTCTTCAAATGACCAAATGTATGAAGACTTTGAAAGCATCATGAAGAGGAAGTTTGAGATGAGTTCCATAGGATAGATGGATTTCTTCCTTTGAATTCAAGTGAAGCAGATGAATGAAGGGTTCTTCATCAATCAGTCTAAGTATGTCAAAGACATCTTAGAAAGATTTATGATGAAAGATTGTAAGTCTGTCAAGACACCAATACAAAGAAATCATAATCTTTGCCCTTATTCCGAGGGGGAGGATATTGATCGGCATCAGTACAGGGCAATCATTGGATCTATAATGTATCTTACTGTAAGTAGACCTGATATCATGTTTGCAACAAGCATCTGTGCAAGATATCAGGTTGTTCCCAAGGTGTCTCACCTAATTGTTGTCAAGAGAATCTTTAGATACCTTAAATGGTCTCCCAAATTAGGCCTTTGGTATCCGAAGAACAAGGATTTCAACTTTTATGGATACACTGATAGTGATCACGGAGGCTGTAATATTAACAAGAAATCCACATCAGGTGGATGTCAATTTCTTAGTGTAAGGATCACCTCTTGGCAATGAAAGAAGCAATCATGTGTCTCTACATCAACTGCTGAAGCTAAATACATTGTTGCTGCAAGCTGCTGTGATCAACTGCTGTGGATTCGGAATCAGATGTTAGACTATGCTTTCAACTTCATGAAGACTCCTATCCATATAGACAACAAGAGTGCCTTTTCCATCACTGAAAATCCAGTCAAGCACTCTAAGAAAAAACATATTGGCATAAGGTATCATTTCATTCGAGATATTAATGAGAAAAACTTGATCGAACTAGTCAAAGTAGATTCAAATGAACAATATGCTAACTTGTTCACCAAAGCCTTTGATTAACAAAGATTTAAGTATTTAATTATGGCTATTGGAATGATTAACATTGACTAATCAATCTCTTTTGAAATATTTGTGAAAATGTGTCTTATCTAAATTGTATGTGTACAATCTAAACCCTGTTACAAAAGGTTTTCTCCAAAATTTTCTAAGTATAAATTCTTCCAAAGAGAAATTTACCCTCGGAAGAGATCTTTATTTATCTTTCGAAGCAAAAATTTCTCTGCACAAGTATTCTCTTCTGAAGATTTTTTAGCCTAGGAAGATTGTTTGATTAAAGATTAAATTTCCTCCCAAAGGCTACTAACTTCTTCGCTCAGAAGAACACTTTACTCTTAAAAGCAAATCTGTCATCAAAACATACTTTGCTTCGGAAGGAAAAGTGGCTTCGTAAGACAATCAGGAAAGAGAAACACAAGTGTTCTCTCGAAAGCAATTTTACTATTAGAAGAGAACTTTACTGTGTAACAGAAATCTTTGGGGCCCACTCTACATAAAGTAAGATTTTATTGATGATTGTCAGAATATTTTAAAAAGTCTTTCTTACCGAATTCGTCAAATCGAAAACCCAAAACATCCTTTCACCTTATCGGTTTGACCTTTTTAACCACCGTTTAAATATTCCCGACTTTCTTTCTTTACTTTCTTTACCACTTTAAAAGCCCTAAAATTTCCATTGTCTTCCTCACTTCTCTCAAATTACTACCTTCAAACTTCATCAAACTGAATCTTCACCTTAGCAATGGCATTGAATCCCTAGCATAATCAAGTCGCCATCCTTGAATCTTTCAGGGATGCTGATTTTGCCCAGTCATCCAATTCCTAAACCAATTGGCATACTTCAATGCTCTTACCATTAACCCCACCATCTACTCAAACCATATGGCTGATTTTTGGGCAAATGGTCAAAATGAAATGCTCAACGGTTAAAGGGTTATCTGTTTAAGAGTATGCGGACAGGAGATTACCATCAGCGAAACCAGTAGCAGGGAGCATCTGGAGCTTCATGATGGGGGCGCCCCCACTGAGTTCTGCAAACTAGATTTGGAAGACACCTATACCCAAATGGGATATGGAGGAAACATCAGCAAATCAACCGTCTACAAGTTTGACTTCTCCTACAACTGGAAGTTCTTCCTGAACGTCATCCTACACTGCTTGTCCAACAAGTCAGGTGGATGGGATCAAATCCCATATGATCTGGCTGCCTAGTCCATGGGTTGGTAAAAGGCCTCAGATTTGAACTACTCTAGATTTTTGTTGAATAACTTAAGAGGTAATCTCACTAGGAACACATTTCACATGTATCCTAGATATATCCAGCACATAACCAATTGTGAGTTGGATCAGGACAAGCTAGAATATGAAGATGTTCTCGTTGTTCCCCAAATGAGGTCAGGTATCTTCAAGATGCTGAAGAAGATATCCACCAACTTTACTGGAAGGTTCACTAACCTCCTTCCACGTACACTTAAGCCAATGGCTCCTGGTGACATCCCTGTAGACCTACCAGGTAATGAACTCACACCAGACACCACCACTTCACTGCCAATTACTTCCACCCACCCTAAAAAGATCCCCTACCAAAGATGCCCCAAACAAACCCTTGTTCAATCTACTATGATTGAACGAGTCCCCTCTATTCAAACCAAGAAGGCTAGAGTGGAACAAAGGGCTCCCACTCAGCTAGAGGTCCAACCATCCTCCACAATTGACTTTAATATCAGTATTGAGTCTCCTCAGTCTCAACCTAATAAGCCCATAGCCCAATCCTCAAGCCCTCAGGGTGAGTCCCAACACTCCCCTGAGCAGTCAAAAAGGGACACCCATGTCATTGGCTTAATGCCACTAGATGTTGACCAAGGTCCCAGGTCATTAGGTATAACTTCCATATCCTTCACTGACCTATTAACCCAATCTGATGAGGATCTTCTGTTCCATCAGGGTCATGATGTTGATCTACCACACAACTCTCTAGATCAACTGAGCCCCAGGGAACCTCTGATTTCCAGCCCATATTAGTTATGCGAAACTAAGGTGAGTCCTACAAGTGTGGGGGGAACTCATGTAGGCTCAGGTGCCACTACTCAGAGCGTCTCATTGACCTCTAAGGATAGTGGTAGCATAACTGAGATTGAGACTATGGGAACCTTGCCTATTGATATCTCTGAAAGGGATATCAGCGTGCAAGGGAAACTAGGGTGCCAAGAAACCACATCTGGTGATGAAGATGAATATACTAGGTATGTTATCTCATCTCCCCGTGATTCTTTAAAAAAAAGATGAGTGAAGACTGCAACTCACCATTCAGTACTTGCTTTCTAAAGTTTCAAGTCTTGAATTCAAAGCTAGAACATTAGAGAATACGTCTACCACTCAGCTACTTGAGATTGAAAATCTCAAGGCCAAACTAGTTGAGACACAAATTGAGAAGTCTACTAGGGATGTACCTGTTCAGGTCTCTTTAAGTTCTTCTAGGTCATCAACTTCTCAAGATGATGCTACCAAAAACAGGGAGAATGTATAGAGACAAAGTCATAAGGAACCTACCCAGGCCATTTCAATTCCATCTTCAATCTATCCCACACAACAATGCTCTACAACCATCTTCCCTTAGCCACCTCCTATATCCATTCAAGTGGACCCTAGGATGCTTATTGATCTTCACAGATTCTTAACAAAGTATCTCATAAGCTCCTCAGTTGAACAACGCTCACTTAATGTAGGCATAGCCTACTTTAGAGCTGAAGAGCTTCAAAGGTTGAATGCACCACTTACCACTGAGAAAGAAGTTAGTCAAACTAAGGTCCCTATTGAACCTGAGATTGACTTCAAAGGGGAAATAAGGACTCATGGTTGAGGGACTAAATCAGTTGGGACAGGTGGTGATATTCCAATCTCTTCCGAAGAAGAAATTCAAGCTGTGGAAGGGATCATGGAACTATCATCTTTATCTAATGATCTGCTTATCACAGAGGCTATCCTTGATCTAGCCTTTGAGGTAAACATTGAGGACTTCTTTAAAATCCTTCTCTCTCCAACATCACAAGTTCAACCTCACTATTCCTAACTTAAATCATCCATGCCAGAATCTCCAAAGGCTGAGTCTTCCTCAGATCGTAAAGGAAAAAGGAAGTTGACTACTGAAGAGATTCTTGAGTGGAAAAGGTTGGAGTAGCTAAAAAGGAAAGGTAGACTCGACACTGGGAAACTGTTGGCTGCAAGCAGCAAGGCAGCAGCAACAGCTCAAGAGTCTATCAACAAAAGAAGAAGAGTGGAAGTGATATATAGGCTCATCAATCTAGGAGTAGACAATGAAGAAATACTCCTACTCCCACTTTATGAGCTTCTGAAATTAAAGAAGGCAACCTTGCTGCAAAAGGAGAAAGAGGAAGCAGCAAGGTTGGCCGAAGAGGAGGAGAAGATGAGAAAGAAGGAAGAGGCTGAGCAAAGGAAGAGGCCGGAGAGGATAACCTTCCTATGCTCTGAGGGATATTCTCAGGAGGAGCTTACTCCTCATTAAAATAAGACAATCTTGTTCCTTTTCAACAAGGAACAAGATTAGATCAATAAGGAGAGGAAGAAGGCTGCTAGAGAAAAGTTGAAGGAGAAGAAGGAGGAGGAGAAGGAGGCCTAACTTGTATTTGCTAAGAATATGGGAGACAAAGCCTAGATGAAGGCTTATCTCAGGGCCCACAGCTTCATTGGCAGGCAAGTCTGTCCTATGTCTGAGAAGACACTACAGTGACATGTTAGTGATAGCAAAGTAGACATTCACTTAGGAAGAAGGAAGGAGGTATATCAAACTCAAGGTATACAGAGGATGGTACCCAAACCTACCCCCAAACCACAACCAACAAAACCTGACCCCACACCTCTTCCCTTTCCTATCAAAACTGAACCCACTACTGAAACTTACACCCCTGAACCTACACCATCAGCCTTACCTCCACCCTCATACACTACCTCTCAACAACCACCACAACTACTCATCCTAAAACCCAAAACATAACCCAAAACCCAATTATTACCCAAGCCATTCTCTTAACCATATGAGCCTCTGGCCTTAGAGGAATTTATGGAGATCAAGAGGGGGCTCATTAACTGCATAACATTGAGTGACATATCTTGTGAGGAAGATTCCAAAAGACTGAGATACATTTATGGATCTTCCTATTCCCTCACAAGAGATTCATTCCTTGATCTACCCAGGGGAACACTGGACCAAGCTCTTTAACTCTTGGCTACGAAGTCAGACTCCCTCAAGGAAGAATAGAAGGAACTGAGAACAAGACTGGTGAGTCTACTGGACACCAGGAAAGAGGACAAACTGACAACCATGTCCCTCACTCCTAGGAGGAAAATTGTCCAGTGGAGGTTTGACGAACCCTCTCATAACTTTGTTGTGGAAAGGGAGAATAGTGAGGTCAACAGAGTTGACACACCATCCCTGCTACACTCAAGCATATTTGATATTGCTGAGTTAGTGGAGAAATCATTCTCCAATCCCTCCAACTCTCAAGTAGCTACTCATATTAGAAATCACTTAAGCAGCCTTCATCTTCATGAGCTAACCAAGAGATCAAGAACTAAAGACGAGTTGAAGTTAAGAAAGGAAGAAGGAGAAGGTGCCACTGCAAAAGGAAGTTCATTCCTTCAAATTATTCAAGGACCTACTTTAGATTCCATAATTTGATGGGAATTTGACTATAATTCTCATCAACTAACTCTATTTAGAGGGCCACAACAAAGGGCACATGTCATTCATAGCAATAGATTAGATCTCCTTTCTACGAATGACTTGTAAAAACTTCTTAGCACCACTTCAGGAAAGAACAGGGAGACTAACAAATACCTCCTTCGCTTGGTGCTGAAAGTTTTAAGAAAGAGAAGTGAGTGAAGTTTGGTAGCATCAGCCTAGGGGGAGTTTGTTAAATCAAATGAGGCTGGTGCAACCAAAACTACACTTAGAAGATTTTGAGTGCAACTGAACAAAGACTTCCGAAGACAATGATGCACTTCTGAAGCTATGTTAAACATCTTTCGAAGCATAAGGATAAAGAACTTTTGAAGTAAGAACTCTGTCTTCCAAGACTAAGTAGTTCTTCTCCGAAGTAAACACTTAAAAGATTCAAGATAAAGTCTTCTGAAGAACAAAAGCCATGAAGACAAGCACAAGTCTCGAAAGAAGTTATCTCTTCTGAAGTATAAATGGTTTTGGAAGAACTTATTCTACCGAAGCCATTTAACCTTCGGAAGAACTAACTATGAACCATTGGACATAAGCATGGTCTAAGTGACACATGCTGCCAACTCTGATATGTTGCATGGCATTTTCCCACGCCCATGTAGCTGCCTATACTTTATTCCCTTGTTCACCTTTTTCAGTTAGTACAGTTACCAACTTTAGTTAGTAACAAAAGAAAAGTCATGGACATGTCATGACTACCTAATCTAGGATAGTATTTTATCTTAGATAATTTACCTCTAGCAATGTAGTATTTGTTTAGATGTAAGTTACAGCTGGTTTTCTAAGTATAACTTGCTGTAGATAGTAGTATATATAGTTTCTCTTTCTAACTAATTTAGCATGCTTTGTAAGAATCTTGTAATACTGAGTTGAGAAGTAATATATACAAGTATCTTGAAAAACCACTTCTTGTGTTCATTAACTTAGTATATTATTATCAATTTAGCTAGAGATTCTGCATCATCAAACGAGTGAGACTTAGTGAGTTTGTGAGGAAAATATTGTGTTAAGAGACAAACACCGATCTTGCACTGACTAAGGTATGGTAGTTTCTTAGATTGGATGGTTATTATCAGCGAGTCATCAAAGGGTTTTCAAAGATCACATAAACGTTTACGACATCAACTCATAAAGGCACCATATATGATTGGGGTGACAAGCGAGAGTTTGCATTTAAGGTTATTGAACAAAAACTCTATAATGTACTGATATTATCTCTACCAGAGGAAAACAACTGATTTCGTGGTATATTGTGATGATTTAATCCAAGGTCTCTGTTGTGTGTTGACGTAATACAAGAAGGTTATCGAACACGTTTCCTGTTAGTTAAAAGTTCATGACAAGAACTACATGGCACACTACTCAAAGTTGAGAGTCATTGATTTGCACGTAAGCTATAGAGGCATTACTTGTATGATACCAAATGCATCATTACACCGATCACAATAGCCTTTCGTATATATTTGAAGGAGCTAAACATGAGACAACGTCATTGGTTTGACTTATTAAATGACTATGACAATGTGATTTAGTACCATTCGGTAAGGCTAATGTGGTAGCCGATGCACTAAGCCGAAAGTAACACCTAAACCAAAGTGAGTGCAAGCATTAAAGCTTACCATTCCGCTAGAGTACCTGATTAAATCCGTAATGCTTAAATTTAGGCTTTGAAGGACGAGAGTCTGAAGGTAGAGTCTATACGAGACTCGGAAAAGCAATTAGTGACAAAATCTGAAGGAATTCGTTACTTTATGGAACGAATATGGATTTTTCTTATGTGAATTTACAAGAGCTGGTAATAGATGAAACTCATAAGACTCGATATCCTATTCATCAAGGTTAAGGTAAGAAGTACCATGATTTGAAAGTTCTTTATCGGTGGCAGAATGTGAAAGGTGATATTTTCATG
>BJCO01366068.1:0-11180 GCA_018326465.1 Flaveria floridana | reverse complement strand
GTCAATGTAATGTATATATAAATAAGAGAGAGTTTAGAAATGTTTAGTGACTGAAATATAGAATCTCTCCACCTTAAGGTAGGACTAGGGTCGGCCCTATGAGGGAGGGGTAGATGACGCCCCAGGCCCGATTTACTCTAGGGGCTGAAAATTTTAAACTTTTTTATATATTAATATGTATTTTTTTAGGAAAAATATTTGTTAAACTCTTAAACCATAAGATGGTCAACAAACCAATCAACATTTTAATTATCTTAGACCTGTTAAACACTAGAGCCTTAAGGACATTACCTATTAATAAAATTTAAGCTTATTTTAATTGGTTGGACCAATAATGCCTATAAACCCAAATAAAATATGGATCATGAATGTATATTAGAGAGTATAAGTTATAAAGACTGGACCAAAAGGTTTGTTTCAAAACATACGGTAAAGTAAATCATTTTCCTAATTTTTTTTTATTATTATTATGATAATTATTGTCGTATTATATATTTTCTATATGTGATTGATTAAGAGTAAATTACACGAGCAATCCTTAGGGTATGCTCAAATTTCATCATTAGTTCTTACTTTTGTGAAATTACATTTTAAGGCCTGAAATATGCACGTTATGAACACTGGTAGTCCCTGACATTAACGAAGATTAAGTTTTTCTATTAACAGTGCAAAATGATCAAAACACACTTCTAACAAATAACTAAAACTGTAAGGCTGTTAGGAGTAGATCTTTTGTATAGGCTTATAACTTTAATCAATCTTTGTAATGAATTCTTGTACATCTTATTGTATGCAATATATATATAAGTTAACCCATTATATGTGTTTATTTATGTGTAATTGTAGGAATAACAACATACTTGGTCAATTTGTAAAATTGACCAAGTGTAAGAACTATCTACAGATGAACAAAATGTTCTTTGGTAGATATTCTGACAAAATCAACAAGTGTGCATCCGAAGATGTTCAGCGGAAGAACAAAGTCCTGCGGATGAAGACAACACCTGTGGAAGACCAAGTTCCTACGAAAGGCACAAGTCCTGCGGATGGCACAATTCTTACGGAAGACCAAGTTCCTTTGGAAGGCACAAGTCTTGCGGATGACTAAAACACTTGTTTGTACTTCACCAAGTACATCAAGTCTACAAGTCAAACACTAAAGTGAAGTCACAAAGTCAACTTATGCGGATGACTTCATTTTAGTCAGAGAAAGTCATATCAAGTCATTCTCTAAGTAACTTTCTTACCTCGATAAGAAAGTTACTACTACCATAACAGTAACAATCATGAGTCTATAAATATGACGCATCGGTGTACACTTCAAGGCACTGATTGCAACGCAGCAAACCCTAGCAACCCTAACAGCAACCACAACAATACATATAAAATCATCATCATTAGAACCCTAGCAATTAATCATAGCAATCACTCATTCATCATTTGATAAATTGTAATCGTTAATCATATTATAGAAACACTTTTGAATCATACTTGTTTTATTCGTTTATTACATTCGTCTGTTTTACATTTATATGATTTTTTCTTCATTGTTGATTCTTATTACGATTGTCATTTCATCACCAATAAATTAAACAACAAGTAGTGATAATTCCACGATCACTAATCGGTTTAATCTAACCTGATAATTCCCTGTTTTGATCATTGGATTCATAGGTGGTATCAGAGCATTCATTATAAATAAATATGAAAAAAATTTGTTTGAAAATTAACTTTCTCAATTATCCTTTTATTTTGTAAAACTTTAACCTAGCCTAACATAGGTAATGATGTCATCCTCCACTTGTTGACTCTTTTAGAACTTAACTATTGAGGTTTGTATTATCATCATTTTCCTCGGTCCTCATATCTTTGAAATTCAAACATACAGAGATTAAATTTAAAATAATAACCATGAAAGATTGTCTTTTTTCTTACCCCCTTCTTACAACTCAGTTATCTAACACCACCTCTCCCTGCTACCGCAGTTGTTTCTACTTCTACCGCCAAACACTGGAAAATTATTCGTTAACTTTTCTTCACATTTCACTTCAACATAAGTGGAAACTACTGATCGCTCGCCACCACTACCTCTTCCGCATCTGTTCCTCTCTCAAGCCATTAAACACTCCTCGTCTTTTTCCCCTCTAAGCTGACGCTTACAGTTTGAACATCGCTACTTATTGTAATCAACAAACGCAAGATGGTGATGGTTTTAGATATGCCCCTCGGTCTTGAAAAGGCGAAGATGATGTTGGTGTTTGTGCACGTACCGATACGGCTGTAGCGGTGCTCGTTGGTGGTTTTGGTGCTAAACAGCCTGAGATTGTTTGTGAGTTTGAGTATGTACCGTAGCTGTAAACTTGTAAACAATGGGACTGAAATGTGGGTTTGCTCACATTAGCAAATGTGAAATATGTTTGGATTGTGACTCACCTACATGTCATTTTAACAATTACTGCAACTAATATTCTTCTTTTATATAGACTATAATTAGTTTATATTATAATAAATTAATGTAAAAAAAAGATTTAGAGAAAGTTAAGAATAACTCTAACACTTTAGGGTTTAGGGATGGATAAGAAAGTCAATGTAATGTATGTATAAATAAGAGAGAGTTTAGAAATGTTTAGTGACCGAAATATAGAATTTCTCCACCTTAAGGTAGGACTAGAGTCGGCCCTATGAGGGAGGGGTAGATGACGGCCCAGGCCCGATTTACTCTAGGGGCTGAAAATTTTATTTTTTTTATACATTAGTATGTATTTTTTAGGAAAAATATTTGTTAAACTCTTAAACCATAAGATCGTCAACAGACCAATCAACATTTTAATTATCTTAGACCTGTTAAACACTAGAGCCTCTTAATATTTTATTTATTTAAGCACATTACCTATTAATAAAATTTAAACTTATTTTAATTGGTTGGACCAATAATGCCTTTAACCCCGAATAAAATATGGATCATGAATGTATATTAGAGAGTATAAGTTATAAAGGCTGGACTAAAAGGTTTGTTTCAAAAAATACGGTAAAGTAAATCATTTTCCTAAAAAAATTTTATTATCATTATGATAATTATTGTCGTATTATATATTTTTTATATATGATTGATTAAGAGTAAATTACACGAGCAATCCTTAGGGTATGCTCAAATTTCATCTTTAGTTCTTACTTTTGTGAAATTACATTTTAAGGCATGAAATATGCATGTTATGAACACTGGTAGTCCCCGACATTAACGAAGATTAAGTTTTTCTATTAACTAGTGCAAAATGACAAAAATACCCTTCTAACAAATAACTAAAAGTGTAAGGCTGTTAGGAGTAGATCTTTTGTATAGGTTTAGAACTTTAATCAATCTTTATAATGAATTCTTGTACATCTTATTGTATGCAATGTATATATAAGTTAACCCATTATATGTGTTTATTTATGTGTAATTGCAGGAATAACAACATACTTGGTCAATTTGTAAAATTGACCAAGTGTAAGAACTATCCACAGATGAACAAAATGTTCTTCCATAGATATTCTGACAAAATCAACAAGTATGCATCCGAAGATGTTCAGCGGAAGAACAAAGTCATGCGGATGAAGACAACACCTATGGAAGACCATGTTCCCACAAAAGGCACAAGTCCTGAGGATGGCACAATTCCTACGGAAGACCAAGTTCGTTTGGAAGGCACAAGTCTTGCGGATGACTAAAACGCATGCTTGTACTTCACCAAGTACATCAAATCAACAAGTCAAACACTAAAGTGAAGTCACAAAGTCAACTTATGCGGATGACTTTATTTTAGTCAGAGAACGTCACATCAAGTCATTTTCTGAGTAACTTTCTTACCTCGATAAGAAAATTACTATTACCATAACAGTAACAATCATGAGTCTATAAATACGACGCATGGGTGTACACTTTAAGGCACCGATTGCAACGCAGCAAACCGTAACAACCCTAACAACAACCACAACAATACACACAAAATGATCATCAGTAGAACCCTATTAATTAATCATAGCAATCATTCATTCATCATTTGATCAATTGTAATCGTTAATCATATTAATGAAACACTTTTGATCATACTTGTTTTGCTCGTTTATTACATTCGTCTGTTTTACATTTATATGATTTTTTCTTCATTGTTGATTCTTATTACGATTGTCATTTCATCACCAATAAATTAAACAACGAGTAGTGATAATCCCGCGATCACTATTCAATTTAATCTAACCTGATAATTTGCTGTTTTGATCATTGGATTCACAGGTGGTATCAGAGCATTCATAATAAATAAGTATGAAAAAATTTTGCTAGAAAATTATCTTTCTCAATTATCCTTTTATTTTGTCAAACTTTAACCTAGCCTAACATAGGTAATGATGTCACCCTCAACTTGTTGACTCTTTCAGAACTTAACTATTGAGGTTTGTATTATCATCATTTTCCTCGGTCCTCATATCTTTAAAGTTCAAACATACAGAGATTAAATTAAAAAGAATAACCATGAAAGATTGTCTTTTTTCTTACCCCCTTCTTACAACTCAGTTATCCAACACCACCGCTGCCCGCTACCGCAGTTGCTTCTATTTCTACCGCCAAACGCTGGAAAATTGTTCGTTAACTTTTCTTCACATTTCACTTCAACATAAGTCGAAACTACGGATCGCTCGCCACCACTACCACTCCCGCATCTGTTCCTCTCTCAAGCCATTAAACACTCCTCGTCTTTTTCCCCTCTAAGCTGACGTTTACAGATTGAACTTCGCTACTCACTGTAATCAACAAACGCAAGATGGTGATGGTTTTAGATATGCCCCTCGGTCTTGAAAAAGCGAAGACAATGTTGGTGTTTGTGCACGTACCGATACGGCTGTAGTGGTGCTCGTTGGTGGTTTTGGTGCTAAACACCCTGAGATTGTTTATGAGTGTCAGTATGTACCGTAGCTGTAAACTTGTAAACAACGGGACCGAAATGTGGGTTTGATCACATTAGCAAATGTGCAATTATGTTTGGATTGTGACTTACCTACATGTCATTTTAACAATTACTGCAACTAAGCTTCTTCTTTTATATAGAGTATAATTAGTTTATATTATATTATATTAATGTAAAAAAAGATTTAGAGAAAGTTAAGAATAACTCTAACACTTTAGGGTTTAGGGATGGATAAGAAAGTCAATGTAATGTATATATAAATAAGAGAGAGTTTAGAAATGTTTAGTGACTGAAATATAGAATCTCTCCGCCTTAAGATAGGAATAGGGTCGGCCCTATGAGGGAAGGGTAGATGACGGTCCAGGCCCGATTTACTCTACAGGCTGAAAATTTTAAATTTTATATATATATATATATATATATATATTAATATGTATTTGTTTAGGGAAAATATTTATTAAACTCTTAAACCATAAGATCGTCAACAAACCAATCAACATTTTAATTATCTTAGACCTGTTAAACACTAGAGCCTTTTAATATTTTATTTATTTAAGCACATCACCTATTAATAAAATTTAAACTTATTTTAATTGGTTGGACCAATAATGCCTTTAAACCCAAATAAAATATGGATCATTAATGTATATTAGAGAGTATAAGTTATACGACTGGACCAAAAGGTTTGTTTCAAAAAATACGGTAAAGTAAATCATTTTCCTAAAAAAAGTTTTATTATTATTATGATAATTATTGTCGTATTATATATTTTCTATATATGATTGATTAAGAGTAAATTACACGAGCAATCCTTAGGGTATGCTCAAATTTCATCTTTAGTTCTTACTTTTATGAAATTACATATTAAGCCCTGAAATATGCATGTTATGAACACTGGTATTCCCCGACATTAACGAAGATTAAGTTTTTCCATTAACTAGTGCAAGATGATCAAAATACCCTTCTAGCAAATAACTAAAACTGTAAGGCTGTTAGGAGTAGATCTTTTGTATAGGCTTAGAACTTTAATCAATCTTTGTAATGAATTCTTGTACATCTTATTGTATGCAATGTATATATAAGTAACCTATTTTATATGTTTATTTATGTGTAATTGCAGGAATAACAACATACTTTGTCCATTTGTAAAATTGACCAAGTGTAAGAACTATCTACAGATGAACAAAATGTTCTTTCGTAGATATTCTGACAAAATCAACAAGTGTGCATCCGAAGATATTCAGCGGAAGAATAAAGTCCTGCGAATGATGACATCACCTGTGGAAGACCAAGTTCCTACGAAAGGCATAAGTCCTGCGAATGGCACAATTCCTACGCAAGACCAAGTTCCTTTGGAAGGCACAAGTCCTGCGGATGACTAAAACACTTGCTTGTACTTCACCAAGTACATCAAGTCTACAAGTCAAACACTAAAGTGAAGTCACAAAGTCAACTTATGCGGATGACTTCATTTTAGTCAGAGAACGTCACATCAAGTCATTCTCTGAGTAACTTTTTTACCTCGATAAGAAAGTTACTATTACCATAACAGTAACAATCATGAGTCTATAAATACAACACATGGGTGTACACTTTAAGGCACCAATTGCAACGTAGCAAACCCTAGCAACCCTAACAGCAACCACAACAATACACATAAAATCATCGTCATTAGAAACCTTGCAATTAATCATATCAATCATTCATTCATCATTTGATCAATTGTAATCATTAATCATATTAATGAAACAATTTTGAATCATACTTGTTTTGTTCGTTTATTACATTCGTCTATTTTACATTTATATGATTTTTTCTTCATTGTTGATTCTTATTACGATTGTCATTTCATCACCAATAAATTAAACAACGAGTAGTGATAATTCCACGATCACTATTTGATTTAATCTAACCTGATAATTCCTTGTTTTGATCATTGAATTCACAGGTGGTATCAGTGCATTCATAATAAATAAATATGAAAAAGCCAAAAACATTCACAAAACATATAAAAATAAAAAAATATTGTCTTGTAAATATGTTTCTCCCTCTTATAGCATTCATATCTTGAGAAATGATAGTACACTATGACTTTGTTTGCTTTCCTAATTTTAATTTATAATAAAGATTGATCAGAATATTTGATATGTGAGTAGGTTCAGCTTGAGTAGAATATCAACAAATTCATGCTTAAGATAATGACTAGATGACAAAATATGGGTAATTCTATTTTGAAGAACAAGCAAGTGAGTCTTATCCTGATGTGATCAATTCACTCACCTAAACGCACTATGTTCTGACATTTTATAATCTCTTTCTTTGCAAATCATATACTCTCTGTTTTGCATCAGCAAAGACCTAAGTTTATGATCACCTTTGTTTACAAAAAGTAAACATTTGGTGAGTTGATAATGATCATCATCATCCCTCTGTTTTGTGTCAACAAAGACCTGGGTTATAGGCACCTCTGTTTTACGTAATTAAAGACATGGTGACCTGATGATGATCATCTATAAGCTCTAAAACAATCCAATGTTATCAACTGTATATTATTTTAAAGAGCATATCAATCAATCAACATTAATAACATTTCATAGAAATCTTAAGATAAAGGTTATGCTATAAGGAACATAGTTTTAAAGTGTGAAAAAGTGATGAGTTGTATCATTCACAGAGGACAAACTCTAATGTGATTTGAATGTGGAGTCCATCTTTGTCAATCTTTAATCAACATCAAAACATGATAATCAGCATGGTAGGTTGAACATATACTCTTGTCTGAATTTAAGTGGATCAACATACTTGCAATCAACACTTGATCTGTGTCTACAAACACTTAATAAAAAAGCACCAGGAAGTTGCTTAGTGTCACAGTATGATCCCATGTTATGTATAATATGCTTGTATATATCTTTAAGTTATGTTTAGTTTTAGTTAGTTAAATTCGATAGACAGATTATTACATTTCGTGCTATTCTCTATATAAATTTTTGATAAAGTCATGAGTTCATGATTAATCATAAATTTAGGGGGAGTAGTAACTACATGAAAATTGAGTTTTTATCATAATTTAATTGAAGAAAATTGGAACTTGAGCACTAACTTGACTACAGGATATCTGAAGTTGTTAATCAAATCAATTTCGTGCACAAATTGCCATGAAATAAGGTCAACAAGGTCCTATAGCAACAAATGATCCTAACCTAATGTTAGAATCATACAAACAAATAAGTTTCAAACTGTTCTTCAGCAGAAGCTACAGTGTAAATTTATATTTCAGCAGATGCTACAATATGAAACTTAATACAAGGTTAAAAATTGACCTTTCGTAGATTTGTAACCTGCGGATGGATTGATATTTTAACAAGTATAATCTCTTTCCATAGATTGGTAACCTATGGAAAAACAAAATTATACTTTTGTAGATTTATTTCAGCAAAGTTAGTCTTCCGGAGATGTTTAGTCATCCGTAGATGTTTTACGGAAGAATTAATGTCATACGGAAGAATTAATAAATACGGAGCAATAAAACACGGAAGGGTAATAAAGATGGAGGGTCCCATAACATTAAATAGGTTTTTAAATATTCTAAAATATGTATAAATAATAAGCCTGACCGTTGCCATTCTTATTAACTTTTTCAAACCATTTTTAGACCTAGAAAAATGTTCTTCATACCTTAAACCCTCTGTCCACCAATATTAAAATTACCCACTCGTAACAACAAATCATACTGATTCTTGATTTGAGTTTATCTTTCAAACTACATTGTCATGGTAAATCATATGATAAATCAACATAAACCTATTGATTGATTCTTCAAAGTAACTCAGAATTTTTTTGATTTCTTAGATTTAAAGTTTAAATCATCATTGTGCTCTAACATTCTTCTATTTTGTACAGAGGGCAAATCGATTCGTAAAATAGCACAATGTGTGTGCATTCCTAAATGCTGACGACCCTGTCTCCGAAGGATGCAAAGACATTATTAACTATTTGTGCAGATCGAGATTGTTCTATGCACTAACAGCTGATCCAGTCATCTATGAATCACATATGATAGATTTTTAGAACTCTACAAGAATCAAAGAAGAGAATGATGAGAGAGTGATTCATGCCTCAATCCAAAATGAAGCATTAAGGGTAGATGAACAGACAATAAGGAGGGTATTAGAAATGGGAGAACAAGAAGAAGGTCATCCTGATGCTTTCGATCATGATTACATTCAGAGATTATTTGACCTAATGGGTTATGATGGTGATTACAGAAATGGCGAAATCAAAAGGGGAGACTATGCAAACCATACAGATTCCTTTGTCATACCTATCTAAAGTGTATGTCAAATAGGAAGTCAGGATTGGATCGATTCTAAAGGTACATCTCATCAGGAATTATTGGAATATTTTAAGGAAGGAGATACAATTATTCAAAATACAATTTTGGATGTTTGTGTGATCAGATTCAAGTTCAGAAGGCTGACAAAATGCTTATGTATCCAAGATTTCTTCAACTCATCATTAATGATGTCTTGCCAAGAATTGAAAAAGAAGGAGATATCTTTGTGTAAGCACATCTGGGAAGATCTGTATTGAGCAAAATCAGTGGAAAATATGAAGGTGCTGACATGCCTACGTTTGCTTATGTCATAGATGTAAATGCAGATATCCCACCAGCTCTTGTTTATAATTATCATCAACAAGAATAACAAGTTGAATCCCCTGTACAAACTAAGCAAGCCTCTTACTCTCCACCACCATCTCCTATTCACCAATCATTATGACCATTTCCTACTCATGACCAACCATTAACCTCAATGCAAGCTCACTCACCATCAAGCCAACATACAGAACCAATTTCTCATTCCCAATCATCAACCCCAATAAACACTACTGCCACTGAACCAATATCATCAGCTAGTGAACACACCCAACCCATTTCACTCTCCTCATCTAAATCTTCTCCAAGCACTAAAACAACAGAACCTATTTTAGCAATTGTCAATCTCCCATCTCCTCATCAAGAACATCCACAAATCCAAATCTCCCCATTCATTGAAGCAATCTCAACCTCAGCAAGCCCTGTTCCTACTGAAGTGTTTGACTTTGAAGAAGATAATGATGTTCAAGTAGAAGTGACAGAAGAAGTGTGCTTAGAGGTTAAGGGGGAGAAAGATCAATAAGTAGAACAAGAACAAAAAAGGAGTGGAGATGAGTTTGTGGACATAATTGCCTATCATGAGGATGACTTAAAAGAAGAAGAAATTGATGTTAGTAAGAGTTTTCTTGTTACTAAATACAACAATGTCATCCTTAGAACAAATAAAAAATTAGAAAGATTAAGAGAATTGAAGGGGATTTGAAGGAAAAAGATAAGAAATTATCCTAACAAGAAGCTACACTCACAAGATTAAGAGACGATGCAGTCAACAATAATGAAGTGATAGATGCTCTGCACCAATTGTTGAGGGAACTAAATGAGTCAGTTGAAAAAGAAAAATAAGAAAAGGAGCAGCTTGTTTCAGAGATACAAAAAGCCAAAACAACCATCTCTAACCAAGTGACCTTCTGAAATCAAAGGATGAGGAGATTGCAGTAATGAAGATGAAAATATGTGCTCTTAAATCATCTGCTCATCAAGAATCAGCACCAGTAATTGCTCAAAATTCACAACAACTGATTCTTTACAGCAGAAAAAGAAAGTACTCGGGAAAATTTCAAAAGGAAGTCATTGAAGTTCAAGACTCTCTTAAGAAAGCCAAAACAATCTCCCCTGAGCACACCCATTAGCTAATTTGTCCATGCTAAAGTCAATTGAATACAAGAAGGATGAAAGTGATGTTGAATGGAAAGAATTAACAAAAGAAGAATCCTCAAAAGCTACTGAAACAACATTATCTGAAGAGCTGCTTACAACAAAAGATAGCCTAGAAGAAAGATCTGAATCTACCATGTTTATAGACCTTATTAACAAAGGATTTCCATATGATGTGGTAGAAAGGATGAATACGGATGAAATGAAACAAGTTATCCAAGATTATAATTGTCACACCCCCGGGCCCAGCTAGGGTGGGACGTCACAGATTAGCAACAACATATATGGCAGCGGAAACAAACCATTATAAGAGCTCAAAGGGAGAGAACATCACATGGCATTAAAGTTTTAAAAGACACCGGGCTGGAAACAGATCCAGCCCCAAATGGTTACATGTTCAACATAAATTTAAATTGTCATGATAT
>BJCO01366063.1:0-10061 GCA_018326465.1 Flaveria floridana | reverse complement strand
CAACTTATGATACAAGAGATATTTAGGGAAAATTTAAAAATTTAACCCTAAATTAGAGCACATCTTTTTTAAGAAATTAAATCATACCCAATATTTTTTTTCAAATAACTAATCAATAAAAACTATATAAATCATTTATTATTTTCTTTATTTATGAAATCGGTCCCTTGATTATGTGTGTCCATTAAATACCCGGTTTATGTTCGAATCTTGAAAAAAGTTATGGGATGTTTTTATCAACTCATCTCCAATTTGAAGGAATTCATTGGTATCTGTTTTGGTAATTAAATCATACCCAATTTTAAAATATTTCTCAACCATCCCAGCTTTACGACTCTCGCGATTTGTGTTTTTAAAGTCTGATGATATCGCCTTCGGTTTCAGCAAGTTTTTATTTTGGCTTTGGTTTCATCAAATTTTTTTCAACAAAATGTATTTGTTTTTTGTTATATTTAAGCTTTCATCCTCTGCGGTTATGATTTAACCTATCATTGTCTACAATTTTGTTTTTGAATTAATATTATTTTACTTTTATTTTTTTTATTTGAAGGTGATTAACTTCAACAATCCATCTGTGAAGAGCTATTGCATGTTTCTACTTTTTAAACTTTTTTTATTTTTTTATATGTACTGCCATATTATTATTATGTTTGATTGGAATTCGTTTAATATGTGTGCAAATTGTTTTGATATATCTTGAAGTAATATTGAAAATCGCAATTTTATTTCACGGTTGACTTTGACACCTTAAAACAAAATGATTTTTTTTTTAATTTTAAAGAAGTCATTTTCTGTTAGGAATGTGTTTTGCAATGACAATAAACAAGATCCATGGACAATCGCTATCCAAAGTTTTAAACAGAGATCATGGTCAGCTTTATGTTGCATTATCTCAAGTTAAAAGTAGGCAGAGATTAAAACTAATCTCAAGTTAAAAGTAGGCAGAGATTAAAACTATTAATATTAGAAAATAATGAAAAAATCACCAACAATACATCAAATGTTGTATACAAATAAATTTTCGGATGTTTATGAATTTAAAATATTGTTTTTCATGTTCAATTTAATTTGTTTATTACTTAAAGTTCTTATTTATAAGTTTATTTCATTCCATATTATACACCACGTATAAATATTGATAGAGAAAACTTACTAATACTAGATATAGCTAATGTTAAAAATTATACATAACAATCGATATACAAAGTATTATCAACAACATTATAACTTACGAATCTTTTTAAATAATAACAATATTTTTTGATTGAACCCGTGTTTTACACGGGTATTTAGCCTAGTGTATTATAAATACACATGTAGCCCACAGCCCTCTCCTAGAAAATTAAGTGTTTTTGCTATCATCTCAACGGGCCTATAGCATAATTGCATATCCATCAATCCATGTGACAAAATAACAAATGACAACTGGGTGATATCTACAAATGAAGCCCACTGGCTAGACAACCATCCATTCAAGCCCACCAAATGAAGCCAAAATATTGGTCTTGGTCCGATCGGTTAACCTTAACCTAGGTCCTAGAGGTGGGCAAAACGGGTTTTGGGCCGTACCCGAAACCGGGTACAAAGCGGGTTCGTCCAAACCGGGTTTTTTTGTATTCGCGTTGAGGTGAAATCGGGTATGAACCCAGGTTGGGTTCACTTGCTTGAAAACCCTACCCGCTATACCCGGGTAGGGTAGGGTGCAGGTCGGGTCCGGAACCGGGTCCAATACCGGGTTTAGTTTTTTTTTTCTTGTGTGTGTGTCCAATACCGGGTTCACCGCGGATTCAACCAGACGGGGTTCGGGTTGGGTTCGCTAAAAAACTCAAAATCTAAAACCGGGTCCAACTCTACGGGTTTAAACGGGTCCAACCCATGTATACCTCCCATAGGGTACTACCTGTACCCGGGTCCGGATCGGGTCCGAACCCGGTTGTTATGTCCACCTCTACCTCAACCCAATATTGCCTGATGATAACTCATTGCACTTGCGTCATTTGTCTGGTCCTTATTTTCAATATTTTTGGTTTTATCGGTTTCTGATCAGTTTGGTCCGGGTTTAGACCATGATCACCCATTCACCCTACACAAAACCACCGATATATTTTTATTTTTTACTTCAATAAATGTTATAAAGTTTAGGATGCAAACAATGTTCCAAAGAGAACTTGAAATCAACCCAATGGGGCTCAACGTGACTAGTAATTAGTATGATACTAATTAGTAATTAGTATCGGGCCAACTAAATTTTGAGGGCCTTAAAGAAGATTAGCGGAAAAGTTTGATGGAGAAGTCTATTTTAAATTCACTCTCTTCGACACTAATAACAGTGTGGATGAAGATTATTTTAAGATTATAAGAAGTTCATATCTTTATTGCTTAAATATTCGCTGCTATGAGATGTAAATTTCTGAAATTATTAGAAAATTTTCATTGAATAATTTGTATCACATAAAATTCCACCCTATTCTTTTCAATAAAGAATGACAAAGGTTGTATTGATTGTGCAATAATTTGTGTCACGTAAGATTTCATCCCTTGTGTTTAGAAAATGTCACTTCGAATCCTTCGTCACTGAGGTTGTTATCACAGGCGTCTACTTAGTTAAAGGTGGTGTTATTATAGGAACTGGTGGTAATGATTCCCTTGAAGTTAAAGCTTTAAACTCGTCTACGATAAAATTCTGTAAGTTATCATGTAGTAGATTTAAATAGTGCGTATTAGTTTGCCATTTAAAATATAAAACTTACACCCATATATACATAAATACATACGTATGGATATTTATGTTTACGATCAGATCAATCAATCTAATCCAAATCCTAAAACTTGTTGACGTATAATCTTTCTCTAAATGAAAATACTACAACTGAAGCTCAGCAAAAGTCATTACACAATTCACGAACCATATCATGTTTCTTCATTTGTCAGGTGGCGTGAATGTTCACATAAGCTCTTCACCTTACAACCTAGCCTAACGATATATAAATGTGTTGTTAGTCTTGTCATAAACGAATGATGTTAATATGTTATCTACTAATAGATTTAAAACATCTGATTTAAAAAAAAAAACTAATTGTTAAAAATGAAAGAAATCTAAAATTCCCTTTCTTTTTTAATAAAATAAAAAAAAAGCGTAGACAGCTAGATTTACTCCAGCGTATGCTCCGAGAATCCACACCATGTCGGAAAACAAAACGTCAAAACGCCGATCACCAACACATGATCTTCCACATCGGAATCCCCAAAAGAAAAAGAAAAAGAAAAAAAAAACACCGGAGTTCATCACCCGACAATTCTTCCTCTCGATCTCCACCCACCATTCAACTTCAATTCACACATCAATTTCAATCCCATTAAACAATAATCAACCCCCATCAGATTCATAATCCCACCTTAGATTCAATTCAAAGCAATCTCCTTTGATTCCTACATCACAACAACCGTGGTAGCTCAACCCACCTCCATCAATCCCTCAATCTGTCACCATCGTTTTCAACAACCATCAAAATCACCCCTTCAAACTCCCACCATCTAACAACAATCTGCAATTCTGCATCACAGAGGCGATTTTGATCACACTGCAATGAAGTTTCAGTTTTTGCAGCAGAGCCACCCCAACCGCTGCCGGAGCAACGGCTACAGAGGCCCGCCGCCGCTAGATTCCTCCGCCGACGCCGGCGGCGGTACGAAGTCTCCGGCGGCTGTGTTTTGGGTGATAATCCACTGCTTATGCTGCCTAATTTCGCTTCTAATTGGGTTCAGATTCTCTCGTTTGGTCTTCTTCCTCTTGTTCTCATCTTCCTCCACTAACAACCCCTACACGACGACGTTAACGACGCCGTTCGCCGCCGATATCGCCGGTACCCTAACTTTCACCACTTCTCTCAGAAACATTTCGCCGCCGGTGGTCGGTAAAACCGGCGGCGCTAGCGGCAGCAGAGTGGTGGTCGGGCGGCACGGGATCCGGATCCGACCGTGGCCCCACCCGAACCCGGAGGAGGTGATGAAAGCTCACAGGATTATAGAATATGTTCAACGGGAACAAAGGGTTCAATATGGGATCAAAAACCCTAGAACTTTGATTGTTGTTACTCCAACTTATGTTCGAACTTTTCAAGCTTTGCATTTAACTGGATTGATGCATACATTGATGAATTTGCCCTATGAAGTTGTGTGGATCGTGGTGGAAGCTGGTGGTGCCACCAATGAGACTGCGGCATTGCTCGAGAGATCGAATTTGAAGTCGAATCTTCGAGTTAAGCATATCGGGTTCGAGAAGAAGATGCCGATCTTCTGGAATGATCGGCACAAATTGGAGTCGGAGATGCGATTGCAGGCCTTGAGGTAAACTTATCTTGCAGTTCAATTCAGATTGTTATTGTGAAATGATATTGATGAATGTGATATTTGATGATTTAGAGTTGTGAGAGAGGAGAAGCTTGATGGGATTGTGATGTTTGCTGATGATAGTAATATGCATAGTTTAGAGCTATTTGATGAAATCCAAAAGGTCGAATGGATCGGTGCTGTTTCAGTTGGGATTCTTGTGCATTCGAGTCGTTCTGATGAAGACCCTTTTGAGGTTCCAAAGAGCTTGGATGTAACAGGTGAGAAGGCATCACCATTGTCGGTACAAGGTCCTGTTTGTAACTCGTCTGATCAGTTAAGCGGGTGGCACGCGTTTGATTCTACTGCATACCAACAAAAGAGCGCGAATTACATTGGTGATATGGCGTTTGTGTTGCCTCGAAAGCTCGAGTGGTGTGGGTTTGTGATGAACTCGAGGTTGGTATGGGAAGAGTCTGAGTTTAGACCCGAGTGGATCAAGGATTTGGACATGGTGGTTGCTGATGATGGAGGTGATGAGATTGAAAACCCTCTTTCTTTTGTTGAAGACGCCTCTATGGTGGAGCCGCTAGGTGGTTGCGGGAAGAAGGTGATGCTGTGGTGGATTCGTGCTGAGGCGCGTGCAGATAGCAAGTTTCCATCAGGGTTAGTCTTGGATTCAAGTTACATTGATCAAGATTTTATATTCTTGATAATGTTTGTTTAATTGTTTGATGATTGTTGTTTTGGTTCAGATGGACAATTGCCCCGCCGTTAGAGGTGACAGTGGCAGCGAAGCGAACACCATGGCCTGAGGTACCTCCTGAACTCGCGTCTAACACTGAGAAAGTGATCACTGGCATTCAAGAAAATGTGCGAAAGATCAGAACGAAAACTAGAACAACGAGATCACGACGAGGTAAGAGGAAGCATGAAGCAAAAAATACAGATGCGCGTGTCGTCGTAGCCACGAGTGTGAACTGAGTAGAGGTTTTGCAAGGAGATTTGTTGAGATATATAGTTATTGATTTGATACAGAACATTCATGATGACAAGTGAACAGGTTGTTTTATAGAATTTCCTATTCAATGCTATTTGTTGTTTTTATATTTTATAGTCTTTGGTTATTTTCAGCAATTTAAAGATTATGTGCGATCATGGATGATGGATCCAAGTTGGGAAAAGTTCAGTTTTCCTGGTTTTTTGGTTGTTTTTTATAATGTTTTTAAAACTGGACTATATATTGAAAAATATATCAAGCCACTGGATGGATGGTTCTTGACTCTTGGAACTGGGTTGCGTAAAAAGTAAATATATATAAACTAAGTTTGTAGTAGTAACAAACCAGTAAATGATATCTTAAAACAAAAAGAACTTAAAAAAAAAAGCAGAACAAAAATATTGGAATCCATATCATGCGGGTACGATTCAACCATTATATCTAATAATCGACTCGTCAAATGAAAGCTATTCAAAGTCACTTAACCGGACTGATTCCGTGGCTGGTTCCTCCCTCAGCTGGTCTGTTTTCTCCCTGAGCCGGTCTAATCCGGTTAAAAAGTATTTTCAATATGCTACATATTCCAAGTGTATAGCATGCAACTTAGTTTGGAGATTACATTTTGTTTTCATTACATTGTAATAAATTAATGATCAAGTCTTTTATTAACTGATATGATATCAGAGTCTTAAAGTTCTAGTTACCATCTTTCCTACGCAATACACATAAATAAAAACCCTGCACAAGGCAGTGTACCACCACTGTCACAACCACCAACCTGTCCCACCTTCGTTTTCTGTTCCGTTTCTTCTCTATTTTCTAGTTGTCGTTGAATAAATCTTCATGAACGGTCGAAGACTCGGACCTAGTATTCATTCTCTTAGTTCATTCATCAAGATCGTGGTTTGTTCCCAAATGACGGTTCCTAAATTGCAATGGTCACATACTTCTCTCCTTTTCATTTTTAAAATATCGATGTTTTAGTCACACCAATGACTACGTCCATGGCCACCGACCACAAACCATGGTTTGTATTAGATATCCAGGGTTTGCTTTCTATTCTCAATATAATATATTGATTTATTCAGTATTCCATTATCTTTCAAATCCAACTGTTACATCATACATGACGTTACATCTACATGATCTTCATGAACAATTTGAAAAACGCACAGGAGGATGTTGGGTACCTACACTACTGTGGGATTTTCACACACTAGCTAGGGCATGATGGCAATATGGCAGACCTCTTTTGCAAGCTGTGGTCTGGAGGTCGTTTTTGACACCAACAATCGTAATCTTTCCAGGTTGTCAGAAAATGTTAATTAACCACAGCTTAAATTCACAGAGTGGGAGCTTAATGCATGATTATTTTAGTAATATGTTGTTATTACAGGCCAGCTTCATGATGTTCTTGACTGCACTACATTTTTAATAATGTAACTACAAAGCATATGCATCACTTGCTAGATCAGACACAAACCACTTTGATGCTAAATTAAATCGCCCTTTATAAGAAAAACCTTGAAGCTTCATTCGTCTATAACGTTATGGCTAATAAAAAACCTGTATGAAATTATCTTCTAGACCGAACAAACCATCAAACCTAAAATGTGTGTCAGGGTAGTACAGGATATAAAACTTACAAAACATTTCAATCTTTCAGTCTCTGGGAAGAAGAGTTGAAGTTTCAGCTGGATTTGCCCTTTTTCCATCATACCTCTGTACAAAAAACTACTTTTTTAATAGTTGTATAACAAAGTAATCATGATGGTTTAAATGAAATGGAGCTAATGGATTACCTGTTTTCCAAAGGAAAATGGGACATATTTGTATTTGACCATATGCAGTATCTGTTTCTTCATGGTGAGAGTGAATAATATAATCCAGTAAAAAAGAAGAATAGGCCAAAAAACAGGCACATCAAATGCACTGAAGAATGTCAACACGAAAGCAACGCAGAAGGCTTTTGTTATAGAGTACCTGTTATAAAAAGTTAAACAATATCTAGATCATCAAATTGCATAAATCAGTCAAAGCTCTTCATGGCCTATGGAACTAAAATTAAACATGTAAAATAATCTAGCAAGCAAGCTGTTCTAAACAAGATACCCCAGCAAGCCCGCAATTAGTTTTTAAAGAATAAGCGAGCATGTCTGGTTGGATAATATGTCAATTCCAGTTTGCATTTCGGGTCAGAATGGGTACATTTTTAATACAGGGTGGAGAGTATACCCAGCAACAATTTTATCTTCCTTTTTTTCTTGAACTTTAGATATATATTGTATTACATAAGGTCAAAAAAATTGTGAACAGCAATACAACATTTTGGGGCCCCTAAACTACTCCTAACCAGGTTTAAACCTGGGTGGTCTCCAGAGATTCTTTAAATCTTACCACCAGGCTACCAACCCAAGTGGCACATATGATCATATAACTGTATTATTGAGAAACCTTTGTTCCTTAATATTTGAGAGATTGTAAAAATATTTACACTTCAGCTCACTCTCTACCTGCTCAACAACAACAACATACCCAGTATATCCCACTATGTTTTAGGATAGAGAGACCGCTTCCAATGAGACCCCCGACTCGAAATGTAAAAACCACAAGATTATAAGCACATTTCGTATATTTCAAATAAAAGTTTAGCAAAACACAACGACATATAAATGCACATACACATCTCAGGCAATGAACAAAAGGCAAACAAAATTTTAAAATAAAAAGCGCACATTCAATAACAACACTCCTAATTACTCTGCTCTATGATTTTCCTAAAATCCCATATTCTTAATCTTGTATTAGCACTTGACAGATAAAGGAAAATGAGAGTCTACCTATGTCACAAGCATGCACTATCTCAACCGATTCCCACTAACAGTCCTTAACCTTAATTCTACACCTCCAGTCACTCCTAACCTCGATCATGTACTTAGAGAGGTGCAACTCTAACATGTCCCGTCTAATCAACTCCTCCCACGTCAACTTTGATCTTCCTCTAACCCTCCTACCATCTAAGACAATGTTATCTATAGTTCTAACCGGTTCTGTCATCTGTCTTTTCTTCACGTGTCCAAACCGTTTCAATCTCCCCTCCCGAATTTTGTCATCGATGCATGCCACCCCGAATCTCTGTCAGAACACGTCGTTCCTTATCCGATCCATCCTTGTGTGACCACACATCCACCTCAACATTCTCATATCTGCGACCTCCATTTGCCGCCCTTGTGACTTCTGCATGGCCTAACAATTTGTTCCGTATAACATAGCAGGTCTTACTGCTACTCTATAGAACTTTCCCTTTAGTTTTGTTGGGAACCTCTTGTCTCACAAAATCTCCGACGCTGATCTCCATTTACACCATCCTGCCTGGACACTGTGGGCTACATCACTGTAAATCTCTCCGTTCTCCTGGACATAGGAGACAAGATACTTGAATCTACTCGTTTGTGGAACCACCAGATCCTGAATACTAATTTGGGTGTCCTCTTCGATACCACTGAAGTTACCAAGTTTCATTTTAAACCAAGTTTGCAAATTTTTATCATTTGATCCATTAGATATATATAAGATATCCTAAATCAACCCATTTCTAGGTGAATAGATCAAAATTATCACCTCTAAAGACAGTTGATCACATGTATTAAAGTTGATCCTGTAACATTGTAATCTGGTATGTTATCATTGCCAATAATTTCTAATTGCTTACACTAATCTATCGCCAATATGTTAACAAATACATCAATGAGATGGTGAGTGGTGACCAAAGTTTTATCTAAGTAGATTCAAGTAATCACGTGCATTTGATCAGCACTAACAGAATAAAACAACCGATGGCCTCCAAATTCATCATCAGTGATTAGGGCACAAATATACTCATTCCAAACCCTAGATGATGCAATTAACAGACAACCTTATCATCATCAATTTCTGAGTGTTCGTTTTTAATTGAACTGTATGCTCCCTATGTTCAACATCACTTTGCTAAGATTGCAGTTGAAATCAGAGATTTAATAGAAAACTAAATTACTGTAGCAATTTAATGCAACGTGCAATCGATTACCAAAACTTAAACTCCGGAAGACGACGAACAAAAGGGCGAAACTCATCAGTGCTTCGAGACGGAAGCGTAGGACCATCAGAAACCTCTTGAAACTCGGGATCAACCTGAGGCGACAGAAACCCTATGAGGAGATTGAGGATGTATATCCCTAGAGCATACGACACCACGTAAAACCCTTGCAGAAAGAACACGCGAGCAGTGTAGATGATCGCGATGACGCAGAACACGATCCACCGGTAGAGCAAAAACGGTGTTGACTTGTCGAGCAGATGTTGGTAGCGTTGCGACACCACAAACGCCCACCGGTGCACGGCGGCCGCCGGTGTGTCGGTTGAATGTAGGGCGCCCCCCGACGGTGCACCGTCGGTGGTGGGAGGGGCTGTGGTGGCGCCGGCGCCGGGATCCATCGTATCTCCGTCGTCTCTGGTGTGTGAGGTAACCGATTTTGGGGTAGATGAAGGCAAATGGAATATGCCTGGATTTTTCAAGGGTTATTGTGTATTAATCTTCGAATCCTGTAAAAATGTAATTACAAAGCTCTAATTTTTTTTTTGGATGTGAATAACTGAAACATGTATTTTGTTATCAAATCTAGGAAAAAGTTATGTGTTTAAATATATATATATATATATATATATATATATATATATATATATATAGGAAGGG
>BJCO01366062.1:0-13895 GCA_018326465.1 Flaveria floridana | reverse complement strand
CAATTGCTTTGGGAGGTATATTGGGTGTAGATTTAACTAAGTCTCATACCATGATTCAAGAGTCGATTGATACAGAAGGGTTACAAGGGGTGAAGCAATGAATGTCCTCTTGGTTAATATTAGAGGGATTGTTGGTTGTGGTAAATCGGGTTGGATTAAAAAGATTAAATTGGATTGTGGTATCTCCTTTTTGGGTATTTAAGAAACTATGATTGATGAAGTGTCTTCGGGTATAGCCTCCAGTTATTGGGGAGGTGCGGGGTTCGAATTTGATTTTGTTCCGGCTAACGGTAATTCGGGAGGTTTGCTTAGTATGTCGGACCCGAAGGTATTTGTGAAAGACAAAGTTTCGAAAGATACAAATTTTCTTCATGTGGCGGGGACGCTCATGGCGGGGTCCGTGAGACTTAATTTGCTAAACGTTTATGCGCCTCAAAATCGAGGTGAAAAGAGACTTTTATGGTCTAAAATCGAAAATATTATTGGTTCAAGTGAAGGGTGGTGGATTCTATTTGGTGACTTCAATGTGGCTCGGGATAGAGAAGATAGAAAAGACTCAAAGTTCGACCCGGGTAGTGCTAAAGAATTCAATGATTTTATGGACACATCGGGGTTACGTGAATACACTCAAAAAAGGGTATAAATATACCTACATGTCTTGTAGGCGGGGTGTTTATATTTGGAGCCGTATTGACAGGTTTCTTGTGTGCGAAAATGTTTTTAACAAATGGTCAAGTGCATATGTCCGTGTGTTAAATAGGCATCTTTCGGATCTCTCTCCTTTGGTTTTTTCGATGGCGGATACTAATTTCGGACCCAAACCGTTCAGGATGTTCGATTCTTGGCTCGACCGACCGGGTTGTGTTGAGGTGGTTAATACGGTTTTCGAGACTTGGCGGAATTCTAGCCCGGCAGACGTCAACCTTCTGAATAAACTGGGAACCCTACGTGGTAACTTACGTGAGTGGTATAAAGGGATGCAAGCTTCGGAACAGGGGGAGGAAATTATTATTCGGGCAGAAAAAGAAAGGTTGGAATTGGATATGGAGCAAAAAGACCTCGATGAATCTGAAGTGTGGGTATGGACCGAGTGTAAGGTTTCTTTGGAGAGTATTGAGCTTCATAAGGCTCGGGACATTAGACAAAAGTCTCGAGTCAAATGGGCTTCTTTGGGTGACGAAAATTCAAGTTTTTTTCATGGTGTTGTGAACGGTAGAAAGGCGCGTAATAATATTCCGGGTGTAATGATTGATGGTGAGTGGGTCACTAAGCCGCCTTTGGTGAAGAGGGAGGTTATGCGGTTCTACCAGAATCATTTCAAAGAACAGAATCCGACTAGACCAAGCCTTGTCTGTACGGGTTTGAAGACTCTTCAAGAAGCGGACCGTGATTATTTAATTGCGGAATTCTCTAGACAAGAGATTAGAGATGCGGTTTTCGAGAGTGGTTCTAATAAGGCCCCGGACCCCGATGGTTTTAATTTCCGGTTCGTTAAAAGGTTTTGGAACCTCTTTGAAGAGGACTTTATTAACATCATGATGGAATTCCATAATACTCGTACTATCAATCAAGGTTGCGGGTCCTCTTTCATCACTCTAATTCCTAAGGTGAAAACTCCTGTGGGTTTAAAAGATTACAGGCCTATCACCCTTATTGGTTTGATTAGTAAAGTTATTTCTAAAATTCTTGCTAATCGTATCAAAAAGGTTATGGGTCAAGTTATATCGGAAACACAATCGGCCTTTTTAGTTGATCGGTTAATTCTTGACGGTCCGCTTATGGTGAATGAGGTTTTGGCATGGTTAAAAAAGAGACACAAGAAAGCCTTTTTGTTGGAAATTGATTTTGAAAAGGCTTACGACAATGTCAATTGGAATTTCTTGATTTCTATTATGTCGCAAATGGGGTTTCCTACGAAATGGTGTGAGTGGATCAAGGGTATTTGTTCATCTTCTAGAGCAGCGGTGCTTGTAAACGGGTCCCCTACGTTTGAATTCCAATGCCAAAAGGGTTTAAGACAAGGCGACCCACTCTCGCCTTTCCTCTTTTTGATCGTTATGAAAGCGCTATCATGGATGATAAATAAAGCTAAGGACCTTGAGATATTTAAAGGTATTACTTTATCTAGCGACGAGGTTGAGTTGAATCATCTTTTTTACACGAATGATGCATTAATTATGGGAGAGTGGTCGTATGATAATATCCAAAATATTGCTAGGATTCTCCGCGTTTTCTATTTGTGTTCCGGACTTCGGATCAATTTACATAAATCTAATATTTATGGGATTGGTACCGAGGATGGTGAGTTGGATAATATGATGGAATACCTAGAGTTGTAAAAGAGGTTCTCTTCCTTTTACTTACCTTGGTATCAAAGTTGGGGCTAAAATGACAAGTATTAAAAATTGGGAGTCGGTCATTGATACCATACGGAATCGTTTGGCATCGTGGAAAGTTCGGCATTTGTCCATTGGAGGGCGTTTAATTTTGTTGAAATCGGTTCTTGAAAGCCTCCCGGTGTATTATCTTTCTGTATATAAAGCTCCAAAGGCCGTTATGGATTCTATCGAGGCAATTATGCGTAGGTTTCTATGGGCCGGCCCCAACATGGAGAATAAGATCGCTTGGGTAGCAGGGGATGCGGTTACGACTTCAAAGAAAAAAGGTGGTTTGGGATTATCCAAGATTCAAGACGTCAATTATGCTTTATTATTAAAATGGACTTGGAGATTCAAAAAAGAAGGTGGCAATTTATGGAAGAAGATTATTATGGGGTGTCACGGGTCGAGTAGACCATGGTCCCTTTTGCCTTGTTACGCGTCCTCTTCGGGGTGTTGGAAATACATCGTGAAAGTTGGTGAGTATAATCTCGCAAATGGTAGAACGCTCAATTCATATTTCAAAGGGGATCTTGGCAATGGGAGGGCTATTAATTTTTGGGGTGACATATGGCTATTGGATACTCCTTTGCGCATTACGTATCCTAATCTTTTTCATCTAGAAAAGAACAAGTGGGCGAAGGTTTGTGATCGGCTACAATGCCTGAACAATGTTAAACACTTGGCGTGGGATTGGAGATCCAACCCAGCCACGTTTGAACAGGTTGGAGAGCTCTTTGATCTTCTCAATCATTTACATAACCTAGAGTGGCGTGGAGGAGTTGATTCGTGGAAGTGGGTCGAAGAGAAAGATGGCCGCTTTACAGTGGCATCGGCCAAAAGAATTATGGCGGACAATGTTGTAGGTGATGCAAGTCTTTCGATTAGATGGAAAGGTTTGGTGCCGCTGAAATGTAAAATTTTGGTTTGGCGAATTCTTAGAAACCGCATCCCCACCGTGGATCAGTTGAACAAAAGAGGAGTTATAATTCATAACAACACTTGTACACTTTGTCAAAATAATAGCGAATCTTCATTACATCTTTTCACCCGGTGTTACTATTCTAATGAGGTATGGTATCGAGTAGAAAACTGGTGCAAACTTCGACACAATATCCTGTTTGACATCCCGGACATTTTCAATATGGTGGAGTCACATTCTCTTTCTGCGAAGTCAAAGTTCATCTTAACAGGTATCATCTATACTACTATGTGGATGATTTGGAATGAGCGCAACGAACTGGTTTTCAAAGAAAAGAAGCGGCAGCCGATTCAACTGGTGGAGACGTCAAAGCGACGGCCTATTTTTGGATTCGTAATAGGTATAGGTGGAAATCTTTGGAATGGAAAAATAGGTGTAATTGTCCTTTGGATTGATGTATTTTGATTTTGTTTACTCGTTAAGTCCTTGCTTTGAGGCCTTACGAGTTTGAGTTTATTGAAGTTATCTTTTAAAAAAAAATATATATATATGAGTTGTATTTTTAGAAGGTTTAACGGACAACGGATTCACACACATACACGTAAATTACAAAATCATTTCTATATTATAAAACATGAACTACTGTGTTGCTTCAAGTGCAGTTTGTCAACTTTGGTAACCTTATTTTAGTTTCATTTAAAACTACAAATTATTTAGTTCTAAGTGTGTTAAATGTGTATAGTCTTTCTCGTAACCTTATTTTTAGTGATTTTAAATTATATAAAATTTAACTATAGATGATAATGATTGATTAAAAAATAGTGGAAGCAAATAAGTGCACCAATTGAAGCAAATCTGAAAAGAAAACCCAACTCTATCTTTAGTGTGGACGTGGGGACAAATTTCAGAAAATCCAAACCAAAAGGAATGGCTAATCTTTACGAAATCAAACTAATCATTATTACAAATATTTAAATAAGGTGGATTAAAGATATATTCCAAGCATAAATTAATGCTTAAAGAGATAATTCCTTCCTTCTACTTGTTGCACCTTCTTTATAATATACAATCTATTTGGAGTGACTTATTAAAGAACGATTGTAATTAACTAATTGTTTTGTTTTGTAAAAAAATATATATAAGTATTATGTATTGTGTATAATAAAATAATGTACGTAATTGTTTAGTATTTTAACTTTTAAAAAGCATTTTCCTCGTAAGAATTATAAAATAATAAACAATATGATCGTGCACATAAAACAATAATAGGATCGGAACGTCATGGTGCATACAAATGAAGTGTACACACCTCGTGCTTATACTCCCCAGCCGTCCATTAGTCTATATAATTAATTAATACATTTGTTTGAAAGCAAAAAGAAGTATGAACAAGATGATTGAAGAACAAAATAAAGAAACACAGTTTTTTTAGGTTAGACTGTAATAAGAGTCTCATTTATATATAAAACAACTCGATAAGCAAAGCAAGCTAATAGATTGTTGTAATTACAAGATTAAAAAACTCTCTTTGGTTTGTCGACCAATTGATGGTTTTACGTTGGTTGATTGATTGAATCATTTAACTTAAAGACGACTTATACATTTATTTGTGCCAAATATGACAGTTCTAATTCAAACATAAGTTAAAGATAATCCATTAACCTATTTTTTAAAATGAGTCAAAAGCCTAACGGATTGTAATCTAATTATAAATGTTTTAAGCATAATGTAAGTTTTATTTAAAAATAATAATTTCTTTATTAACATTAGTTTTATGAAAAAAAAGGTAAAACATAATCCAAATATATTTTTATTAACCAATAATTATTTTTGTTAAGTTTTCATATGTTTATGTAGTATGATATTGTAGTATATATTTTTTAGTTTATAAGTAAGTATAAGTTTTTTGAAAAGAGAAACTAATGACTCATTTTTCAAGGTTTTAAGAAGTATTAACCATAAACTTAAAAAAAGAGTAAATTACCATTTACATCCCTAACGTTAACCCATTTTAACCACTTGTATCCCTGTGTTTTCAAAGTCTCGATTTGCCCCCTAACGTTTCTTTTTTATCTCCATTTGAGTTCAAAACACTAACGGCGTTAGATTTTTCTGTTAACTTTTGTAAAATGATAAAATTACCCTTATTTATTAATTCACATACCCCTCATCCTCATCCTCCCTTATCTCTTCTCTATGTCTCTTCTCCATTTCTATGCTTTTTAGTCTACCACCAAAGCACTATTACCACCGCAACCAATGATGTTGCCGCCGGTAGCCGCCGCTGCAACCGCCACCCGCCGCCGCAACCACCACCTCCATGACCATAACCACCGCCACCCCTATCTCTTCTCTTTCTTTTTCTATCTCTATCTTCGATGAAAGATCATGGGAATCACTACAAGAAGATGAATCTGGTCTCCTTCGTCCCATCGACAACAAGCCCTACATCACGCTCAGTATCGCCACCGTCTCCGCTCACTCTCCGCCGCCTCCGCCACCTCACAGATCCAAAAAGGCCTCATTCAATATCTCTCCTCTCATTCTCTGCCGCCTCCGCCGCCTCACGCTCAGTATTTAAAGCGACTGCTGTGAGTCTATGAGTTAATTGTGTTTGGTTTTGATTTGATAGTGAGTATTAGAATGATGGTGGTGATATGGGAGCTGCGCTGGTGGTGATGGGGGGCTGCAATGGTGGTGATGGGGGGCTGCAATGTTGGTGATGGTGGGCTGCGATGGTGGTGATGGGGGTCACGGTGGTGGTGATGGGGGCCGCGGTGGTAGTGATGGGGTGGCTGCAGTGGTGGTGATGGAGCCATGATGGTGGTGATGGGGTCGCGATGGTGGTGATGTGGGTCGCGATGGTGGTGAATGGGGGGCTGCGGTGGTGATGATGGGGGTCAAGGCGGTGGTGATGGGGGCCGCGGCGGTGGTGATGGTGGTCGTGGCGGTGGTGATGGTGGTCGCGGCGGTTTTGATGGTGGTCGCGGCGGTGGTGATTGTGGTCGCGGCGGTGGTGATGGTGGTCATGGCGGTGTTGATGGTGGTCGCGACGGTGTTGATGGTGGTCGCGCCGGTAGTGATGGTGGTCGCGACAGTAGTGATGGGAGTCACAACGGTGGTGATGGGTGACTGTAATAAAGGGAAAAGAGTGTGTGTATGGGGGGACTGTGGTGGTGGTGTTGAGGGATATGGAGGTGGTGACGGGTGGCTGTCGTGGTGATGATGAGGGATGTGGAGGTGGTGATGATGGTTATGGAGGTGTTGATAAGGGTTGTGGAGGTAGTGATGAGGCTGTGGAGGTGGTGATGGGTGTGTTGGTATTGAAGAAGAAGATGGTAATGGATGGGTCCCATAAGTTTTTATTTATTTATTTAATTTAGGGATAGTTTAGTCTTTTTAATAATTTATATAACAGAAGAACTAACTGTGTTAGTTATCTTGACTCAAATTGAAACAAAAATAAAATGACAGACAATCAAATGAAGATAACATAAAACGTCAGGGAGTAGATGATAATTTTGAAACTATAGGGATGCAAATGATTAAAATGGGAAAACGTCAGGGATGCAAATGGTAATTTACTCAAAAAAAAATTAACCATAAACATTAAACCTATTTTGACCTATAACTATGATAATAGGTCAGTACATCTCTCATCTCATACATTTAGTGTACAATAACATTTACTTCATAGGGATGGTACGCTCACATGGGGGGTGTGTTTTAGGGGTGTTCAAAAATATCCGAATGCGAAATCGAATACAAAATATCTGAAAATCCAAAAATCGGATATCCTAAATTTTAAATTCGGATTTGTATAGTGATTTTGAGAATTTTCTGATATTTCGGATATCTGAAATATCTAAAATATTTTTATAAAAATTTAAAAATATTTAATATTAATTAAATATTTCAGATATTTTTAGATATTTTGGACATTTTAATAAAAAACTTTGGATATCCGATAAAAACTTAAATAATAATTATTATATTTTTATAAAATTTATTAAATAATACAATTTTTTTGAATTCGGATATCTGAATCCGAATCCGAAGTTTCGGATATCCAAAATTCGGATATCCAAAATTTCGGATTCGGATTCGGATGATGAAATCTACAATCCGAAATTTTCGGATATCCGAAATTTAGATATCTGAATTTTGGATATTCGAATTTGAACACCCCTAGTGTGTTTACCTACAAACAATAATTTCGAGACCGCATCGGACCGGCCGGTCGAACCGGTCCGACTAGGAATCGGAGGGTGGGGCGAACCGGTTTAGACCAGTTCGTTTTGGAGGGGTTGGACCGGCCGGTTTGTCCCGAACAGGTGGTCGGACCAGATTTTATTTTTATTTTTGGCTTTTAATGGGTAAAAACGAGGGGTTAAACAATAAATTAGTATGTTGGACATAAGATTATTGTTAAGTTTATATATAACTATAAAATACACACATAAATTACTTATATTGAATTATATATATAAGTATATATAATATATTATATATATAATTATGACATCATCCGATTCTTAAATCCGGTCCGACCGGTCCGACCACCAAACCAGTAAGATGTCCGGTTCAATGTCCGATTCGGTTCTAAAAACATTTCCTCCAAATGCTAAGAAGTGTATGTGATATGGTGACAAATAACTAGCCAATTTACAAACAACAAATGAAGATAGGTAATAACAGTTGCAAAGTAAAAAAAAAATGCTCTAAGTTGTTGCAAATCCACCTTCATTCTAGAGAACTTGTTTTTAATCCACAAATAAGATAAAGATTTGATTGAATCTATAATGGTTTTCGTTGTTGCCTCCTTATTTCCATGAACTCAACTGTTACTTGTTTTTCAGATTACCTAACATGATAATAGAACAATAACAATGATGTGATGATCTTCTTCTTCTTATTCTTTCTTTCTTTCTTCTTTTTTTTCCCCTCCAAGTAACGAAGTTTGCAAAACAAGCAGGTCCTTGTAAGAGACGGCACATAGGGGAATAGATATTATACTTCTTTTAGACAGGGCGGTTAGAATAGGGATTCTTCATAGAGGTCAATGAGGTTTACACATAAAACAAACTCCATTCTTTCACACTTATAATGATTAATGATTGTGAGTGTAACTTTACCCTTGCTTACTTGACGTCTACGTCGCATACATAAATGTTAGACCTGTAGTTGGTCTCTACTTAATGGCATGCGAGTGATGATTTGAATTTAAGATTTTAACAACCTCAAGTCCAAACCTGATTCAAAAAGGATTTCTCATAATAACAAATTTTCAATTAATAATATTTATAGATGAACCTAAAAATGACTTGGAGTATATTAAAGATAGTTCTAAACGCATGTTAAAAAGGGTTTGGTTAAATATACACCTCATTATTTTAAATCAACACCCCAAAATTTCTATACGGGTCGTATAGTCCCATACGCATCGTGTAGGGGGGTCGTATAGCCCTATACGGGGCGTATAACCCCTCTGACAGCCCCTGAATTTTTCCTCGTAGTCAGTGTCGAAATTAGCTATACGCGTCGTATAGCCCTATATGTGTCATATAGGGGGTCGTATATGACTATATGAGGCGTATAGCTCTCTGACACCCCTCCTGAATTTTCTTCGTTTTTAGTTTATTCGATCATATACGCCTCGTATGGATCCGTACGAGGCGTATAGAGGGATGTCGATTTATCTGAGTGTGTGTCTAAATATTGGAAACTAAAAAATAAACGTTATGACTTTGCATTGACTACGACAGGAATAGGATTTGGTATGCGAAAATAAAAGTAATTTAATAACATCGGAAATAGAAAACCTACCTTCATTAATTGTCTCATTTTCTCCATTAATATTGTTATATTGTATCCGTACGCATAAACCCCATTAACTTTTTTGAAATCAGGTGCTAGCAAGCTGTGACCTTTTCTCCTCCATTTCTGCCATCTGCTCTCCTTTTTCTTCAACTTTCACACGAATCTTCATCAGTAAGAACCCCCATCCCCCATTTCACCTACTCTTTACTCCACCTTAATCTCCACTTAAAGTTGTATCATCTTACAAATTACTTCAGATCATAACTTTTACTTTCATTTGTTCCAAGATAATGCTTCCGTTATGTTCATGTATGCACTCGTTTCTTGAGTGCGTTACATTAGTTCATCAACGGCTTCGATCCATTTGTTCTTTGAAATTTCGATTTAGTTGCTGTTTTATGCACTCTGTGTGTGTTTGTTACTCTTTATGTGACATGAATCTGATTTGTTCTCTAGCGTTTTGTCGCTTCTAGTTTGATTATTGTCACTTTGATTTGTTTTGTTTGTAGTCATGTTGTTTGTGGGTATCCTGTTGAAGGTATTGAGTGTAAGCTGATTAGTTGAAACCTGATTTTTAATTTCTCTTGTTTCTATGGCCTTTGCAGTAGAATGGAAGATCGTTCTGCTTCAATCGTTCGCGATTAATCTGTGAAAGCGTTTTGAGATACATGCATAGTGAGGTAACAAGTTTAATATGATCTGCAAGAACTCTGTATGTTCTATTGAAAGCATATAATCATCTTCACTGTTATAGATCCACTTGCCTTGAGGTTTTGACCTAAGAATGGGAGACTCTAAGCCCCAATTTCTTAGGGTTTTGTTGATAAAAACATGAATTGAAATGATTTTTTTATTTTTTTTGGTAATAATAATTTTCAGATGTTTTTACTGGAGGTGAATTAGGTTATTTCTTCAGATAATGACAAGAAGTGCATTTATGTCTTCTTTCTTGAGTGATTGCAGATTGTCCATGATTTAAGTGGTTCATGCACTTTTGACCTAAGGGTTTTCTTAAGTGATGGAACACAAATCATGGAGATGGAAGAAAAAATCTACTGAGAAAACAATGCTTGCAGCTGACAAAATTAACAGAGGGAATGAAGATGAGGTATATAAATGATCTTTTTCTTACTGATTTATTCCGTTCTTTTCCAACAGTTATTGTTTTTAAGGTCAAACTTGACTTTTGAGTTCATAAATGGGGTTGCTTTCCTGTATGCATTATAAATTTAGGCAAATTTGGCTGATAAAGTGGAACTGCAGAGGAATTTGAAAATTTTAGATGAAAAGCTTTTGGCAGCACTAGATGAGATCAATGCTAAAGATGAAATAGCAAAGAAGCAGACAAACGTTGCTCGAGAAGCCATTCTAGGTTATTTGTAAATTGGAATTTGTTTTAGTTAAATTTGACATATGTTCTGATTAAACTAGATGTACCATACAGGACGGGAGAAAGCTGAAGCAGAAGTTTTAGCGCTGAAGCAAGAACTAGAAAAAGCTGCAGAACAGAGAGTAGCAAATGAGGAAAGATTACATGGTGCTGAATCAGCACTGGAGGAGTGTATGCTGCAGTTGCGTTTTGTTCGTGAAGAACAGGAAAAACGGGTTCATGATGCTGTGATGGAAACATCAAAAGAACATGAAAAAAGAATAAGGATTTTAGAGGAAAAGCTAGCTGAATCCAATAAAAAACTTTCAAAACTAGGTTTGGAGAACACTCAACTATGCAACACTTTGAAAATAAAAGAAAAGATTATTGATGAACAACAGCTGGTCACGGCTCAGTTGGATTATGATCTTAGGGCTGTTGTGACTCAGCTCGAGTCAACACAAAGAGAAAATGCTTCTTTAGGTTATGAACTTCAAGTGTTAGAAAAGGAGCTTGAGATTAGAAATGAAGAACGGGAGTTTAATCGTAGAGCATCTGATATGGCACACAAACAATATATAGAGAGTGTCAAGAAAATTGCAAAACTGGAAACAGAAGCCCAAAGATTACGCCTGCTTGTTCAAAAACGCCATCCCGGCACTGCTGATGTCGCAAAGATGAAGAATGTAGCTGAAGTTGCTAGAAGAAGATCAAACCCTTTTCCAATGGAGTCGACGGAATTTAAAGTTGATGACAGTTATAGTAAAAAGATCACCTTTTTAACCGAGCAGTTAAGTTCATTTGAAGAAGAGAACAAGCTTCTTAAGGAATTCCTTCACCAGAAAACAAGTGGATTGTCAAAAAGCGTAACATCTGACATGGGTAGTGACGAAAAAGTAAGCATGGCCGAATCATGGGCACCATCATACAATACTGTTGGAGCATCTGATATAGGTTTAATGGATGACTTTGTTGAGATGGAAAAATTGGCTCTAGTGTCTGTGGACAAACCAATTGCAGATGATGTTAAAGTCGTATTGGCAGGAAAAGACAGCTGTGATGTTAATACAACGATTGACAAGAAAGATGCAAATGGCTACAGTTTGGATGAAAGCATGAACAAATCAATGCAGAAACTTATTGAACTTATCGAAGGGATCCGGTTATCTGAAAAGAAAGATGATTTATCCCCATACAAGACATCAGAAACACCAACAGGGTACACTGTTCATGTCTTTCAGTGGAAAACATCTGAACTTCGGGCAATTTTGGAGGAATTTCTTCAAATTTGTAGTAAGTTAACAAATGGGAAGGTGGGTGTGGATGATTTTGTTAAGGAATTAACTTCTTCTCTGGCATGGATAGTCAACCATTGTTTTTCACTTCAAGACGTGTGCAGCATGAAGGATGAAATCAAAAAGCGGTTTGAGTGGGATGAAACTCGAAGCGAGAGTGAGGTAGAAGGTGGGGCCCGCTTGTCGGAAGTTGATAAGTTGACTTTTCCAAAAGACCAGTTACCAGGTTGGCCTATGGCTTCTTCTTGGAACCTAAGTAATAAGACTTCCCAATTGGAACCGAATGTGAGCGAAGAAGTTAGAAAACTGAAAGATGACATGGCGAATCTTGAATCAGCAAATAATGATTTGGAAGATAAACTCCTATCCGGGAGTGCCGAGTGTGCCTCTTTAATCATTCAACTTCAAGAATCAAATGGAGTTGTAAAGGAACAGAAGGAAATACTTGAAGACCAAACAGAAGTAGATATGATGGTGAAAGATATTGAAAAACACCCCACTGAGACCTTTGATGAATGCAATGAGGCTCATCAAGAAACTAAATCTACCGAAGAGCATAAAAGGTAATATTTTTATCTATAATTTACTTTTGTATATGAACAATTGTTGCTATAATTTACTTTTGTATATGAACAATTGTTGCAAGTACTTAGTAATTTTATTTCAGTATGACAGAGAATGACAAGAAAAGTTGTGATTTAGACCATGAGGAAACAACCCTTTCAAGTGTAAGTCTTTTTACCGACCCACTGAATTCAAGATCTATAATTATCACCACATCTAATCATATGCTTAATTATGCAGGCACAAGAACTATCAGCAGCTTCAGATAAGTTGGCTGAATGCCAAGAAACCATTATTAACCTCGGAAAACAGTTAAAGGCAATGGCTTCTCTACCCACAGACACAACTTTACCTGAAAATTGTGAAATTACTACATCTCCTTTACCCAACACAAACAATAACCAGCGGGTCTCACTACTTGACAAAATGATTACCGAGGACCCCACAGGAGCTCCACGGTCTCAAAAACCCAAAGTGATTTCTCGTAATGTCACGTCACCAGCAATATTGGATGGGAATTCGAATCCTGTGGCTGTGATGTCTCCGCGCATGTTTGTTAGTGTAGAGGGGGTGAAAGATGAAAAAGATGAAGAAGCTTTGGTAAACTTCTTGTCAATTGTACCAAACAAGAAAAGCAGTGGTGGTGGGATTCTGAAAAGATTGTTTGGAAGAAGGAAGAAAGGTAGTAAAAAGTGAAGGGTGTGATGAGCTTTAGCTTTTGGTTTAGCTTATGTGGAAATAATGTTATGGTTTGAGGGTGAGTGTGAGGGAAGGATTGTTTTGTTGTGGTGATGTAAATATAATTAAGACTCTTAACCAAAACCTATGTGGTTTGCTTTTTGAATAATGTGAATGTGAATGTTAACTTCCATCCATTCTCATCTTATTGATTATAATTTATAATAGCTTAATGAGGTCAAGAATCAGTATGTGTGATGATAGTGGAACAGCAATGGAATTATTTTCAAACCCACCTTCAATGCAGAGCCTTCTTTTTGGTTAGGTTGAAGTTAACACAAACTAGTGCTGGTAATTTCTAACATGATCTGTTTAAGTGTCACGAAGTTAAGCAGATTTTGGTTTGAGCTAAACGGATATGGGTCATAAACGGGTTGACAATATCATGTCACGATCAAAACCGGGTCTAAGTGGATTCAAACTGCCAAACCTGTTCACGACACAATTAGCCGGTTTAAATCTTCCTACTCTAATAAAAGGGTATCTGAGATGACACGTGTCAACATCACAATCATTCTCATCAAAATTTTCCCGCCTCTCTCTCCTATTAAATAATTACCTTAATTACTAATAATACTATTTATGCCTGGCAAAACCAGCCCACCCATCTAGTTTTGGGTTCTTATGGGTCTTTAAAATAACCTTGTGGGTAATTTTGGGCCATCCAAAAATGTTCAACTGGTTGTTTTGGGCTGAAGTCAAATAAACTAAATTTAATAACGGGTTAGGATGGATTGTAAGAGTTTGAGAGATGGTTTGATTGGGTGGTAGCTTTTTGTTATGATTTCCTTTTATTTATGAAACTCTTG
>BJCO01366061.1:0-11400 GCA_018326465.1 Flaveria floridana | reverse complement strand
AGGTTCAAGGCCACGGTCACAGTGACATATAAAATAGTTTTCATAGTTTGATGAACTTGACAAAAACCATGAGAAATAAAAGATGAAATAAAAACCAACTAGCTCCTCGTAATTACTTATACTTTAAAAACCAAAATGAACGTCACTTAAGCATATCAAAATGAACATCACTTAAGCATGAAATACAAGTTACTTATGCATGGCTTTTTTTAGAGTAAATTACAAATTTGTCATTTATTAATACACGACGTTACATGGTATGTACTTTAATTTAATAATTACATTCAATGTCTTTTTTCTAAAATATGTGCACACCTATTGTCCTTTACAATAACTTTCAGTTAAATGTACAGTTTACTCGGTTATGTATATCTCACATAAGGTGCATTTTTATCATTTTCTTTTCACGTCTAATATATTAAATAAATAAAAATTTTAATTATTTTATATGAAAAATAAAATTAAAAGATATTGGACCGTTGACTAAGTTACTAAACCTGCGTTCCTCTTCCGTTCAATACCCTTAAATCGATCATTCCCCTCTATTTGATAGCTTAATACCGATCATTTTCACCACCTACAACATCTTACACACCATTGAAACCCTTGAACTCGAACAAACAATGACGGTAAGATTAAAATTCCAAATTCACTTTTTGTATTTCGTTGTTCTTTGAATTTATGGCTTATGTTGTTGTGTGCTTAACAAGCGACTCATAGTTCATTTTCTTGCTTTTGCAATTATATAAGCAATTCAAAGAATCACAAGTAATCTTCAAGTTTGTGTCCTTATTGATTATTCATTATTTGTTGTTGTCATTAAAAGTTTTGGCGATTAGTCGACTGAAACACACCAAGAGTGATTGGTTTCATCAACTTACCTAATGGTCCGATATCTTTTAATTTTTTTTTCATTTAAATTTTTTTAATATATTTGACGTGAAAAAAAATTATAAAAATACTCTCATGTAAGGTGACACATAACTGAGTTAACTGTACATTTAGATGATAGTGTAAAGGACAATATGTGTGTAAATATTTTAATAAAATGACATCGTATGTAATTATTAAAACTAAAGGACATATCATGCGATTTCATATATTAATAAATGATACAATTTGTAATTTACTTCTTTTTTTGTGTGTTCTAGCAAATGTTTTTTTTATTTCCCATTTAGCTCCTGCAGGTTTAACTAGATGTACAATTTATACCATTTACTTATATATTTGCTTTTTGGGCATATTCATATTTTTTTGTTTTTTTTGTATTTTTTTTTTGCTTTCCTCTATAAGTTTTAAAACTTGACATAAAATAAAACTTTAAATGTATAATTACAATGTACTTATTTTTTTTCTATGTTTCGATGTAAGATTCACTCAAAACGATATTGCGCGACTAGATGTCCAAGTCAACAAAGCAAAATATACAAATCATCAAAGTCAATTCATTGTTTTAATTTTCTTATAGTTTTTCTTTCTTTCTTTGTAGGATCTTTATTTGTACGTACTTTTTTTATGGTTGTGATTAGAGGTGGCAAAAGAAGTCTAATGATGTGATTTTAGGTCATAATGGATGTTTTAAAAATAAAGATGGGTTAGAATGGATTAAATAAAAAACATAATGGGTCAAGATGGGTTAAAAGCCTTTTTAGAAAAAAAGAAACATAAATCGAGATGAGTTTTTAAAATTAGATCTACAAGTCACAATAAGTTAATGTTTTTTTCACTCAAATTGATCGCCTCCGTCGCACAAGGCACCACCACACCACCACCGCATTACCACCGGTCCACCACACCACCAACACATCTACAGCCTCCCACCTCTGTAGAGTTCCATCGCGCATCACCACCGGTCCGCCGCGTCACCGCCGGTCCGCCACGTCACCGCCGGTCTGCCGCCTCACCGCCGCACCTACAGCCTCCCACCTCCGTCAAGTTTCATCGTGCACCACCACCACACCTATACTCGAGCTCCGCATCAGTCTCCACCTCCATTGAGTTTCATCGCTCACCACCACCACACCTACAGTCGGGCCTTCGCTTCACCACCACATCATCAACGTTGATTTATTGAAGGTACCGACCCTTTATAGATGTAGTATATGTATCTCTTTGAGCTCGTATATGCATCTGTCTATATGTGTTGTTGGATTATAGAAAACTAGTAAAATAGTATTGACTTTTTTAAAAATGATTCATCATGATCCGGGCCCATCCTGATCCAAACCCATACTGACCCAAACTCATCCTGACCTTTTTTTCTAAATGATCCATCCTAACCCAAACTCATCATGACCCAAATTCATGCTAACCTAACAATCAACCAATCCAATCCACCCATTTTGCCACCTCTAATAGTGATGCACTTAATTTTGCCAACGTTCGGACATGAATTTTTTAGTGGTCTCATTTTTTTTATATATACTTGAACTTACAAGTATCATCAATAGCTACGCTTGTGAGGTTGTGACGTTTTTGTGTTTTATATAACTTTCTAATGTTATCAATGACGTACAATTTTGTTTTTTTATATAAAGTTGCACGTATTATCAACGCCACCCTCAACTTTAGGATTCGTGTCAACGTTTCGCCGTTAACTTCTTGCACGGTGTGATACCCCTCGCCCTCTTCTCCCTGCAAGTTCGTGGTAATGTTTTGCCATTATTTTTTCAGTCTGACGGGGATTCATAGCATGTTTCAACGTTAGCTACATTTTTATAGTTTTACGCCACCATCGCAACGCATGATCTTAATACTAGTTAGGCTTTTAAATAGTAACTTAAAAACTAGCTTCACGTCCTTTTTTTCCTTTATTTATTTATTTTTCTTAACCTGGAGAACCTATTTAGGCAAAACACACAACACCATTAGGCATTTGGCTTCAAGGGATTAGACGACATTCAACCTAAAACTAGTGGGCTGCATTTGAACCAGAGACCGTTGCTAGAAAGCTGCATTTGAACCAGAGACCGTTGCTAGAAGGGACTCTGACACCCACATCATACTGTAGACAAATGGTAAAACGACTGCGTATGTTTCTTCTATTGGGCAACAAGATAGTTCTCATGTTAAATACATTTACAGGCCATTGCTTTTCTCTCGCTATAAATCAGAAAAAAGGGGGGGGAAGTATCTTCTATAATTATCTACCAGAAAGGCTATTAGGATGTCACAATTCACCATATAGAAAGAAGAAGAATCTATACCAGGCCTTTTTGGGGTATAAGAATTTGATATATAATCAAAACTAAGCTCACCAGACCAAAAAGACTTGTTGCTAGCCACAACATTTTTCTGATTAACCTTCCAGCTTCTTGGACTTGATGCCAAAAATGCTGGTCAAGCAGACAACATTTAGACAATTGTCGGGTCAATGCGCTACTTAGTTTATATATCTTCTCCAGAATCTGTGTCGATAGATAAATATAATCTTGGTCTGACCGAACGCTTTGGACGAGGAAAAGAGAAAGGACTATCAGATCTTTCCCTACTTATCTTATCAGATCTACCATCACTCATTCCAAGAAGCAATGAAGCTGCATATGAAAAAGCAGGGAGGTTACAGTTATATAGAGGATCAATGCATCAAGAATATACTTTGGAATGATATGAAATATGGTAGACCATTCGACTTATTCCCCTTTTGGAATTGGAATAATAAGAGGATAAGTAGATGCCACCCTAGTGGTTTCATTTATTATACTAATTCTGGGTTTTCTCGCCAAAAACATATAAATTATGGAAATCATGGTGAACAAAAACCCTTTTATGAAGTGTCAATATGTCATAGTTTAGAACTGTTGTTGGTAATTTGGTCATCTGGCATGTTTCTCTTCAGAACGGGTACTTGGGGGTTGCATGAACAATAAAGTAGTTTTGATATATGGCGGTCTAAATGAAAAAAGTCGAATACTTGGGTGCCTTCCACAGTCCACATGTATTATCCCTAAAAACATTACTTGACCCATTTGAAACAGTTTTAAGATTTGAAATAGCAACCAAAATCGACCCATTTTATAAGCAATTGGGTCAAGATCGACCTGATAGAAACAATCTTCCTAGCAGTTTAAAAAGAAGAAGAGTTGACAAAAACGGTAATACCAGTACCTGCTAATGCATCCAACCCACTGTCCTTCGATTGTGGTTGCTGTCTCGGATTTGACCCAATGGTTGCAGCGCCAGGTGCATCAGGTTCAGATGGGACTCCATTGCTGCCACCACCACCACCTAGACTGAGTGATATCCAATCATCACCGCTGAAACCATTTGACATAGGTGGTGGCTGATCTGTGAACTCAACCTGTTGTGTTGCTTCTGATGGTCTTGTAGGAAGAAATAGCTGCAGCGATGGATCATCACCATCAAAAGCCACTGCGTTATCAACCAACCCCCCATTTATGTTCACTGATTGCCGTTGTGAAGAATCAGGGACAGGTGCTGCAGAACCCATGCAAGTTTCACCAGCCAATGAATAGCCGCCGGCATCCATTGATGTAGAACCGAGTTGACCATGATGGAAGTCAACTAATCCATCTGTGGGGTTGGCATCTGTATTAATAAAATGAAAGCCGGGTCCACAATGATTACTAGAGTGTAAAGACCAGAAAGAACCCCCAAAATCATCATCGTTTGTGTTAAAAAGACCGAGTTCAGGATGTGGCTTAGGAATTCCAGGTGGAAGACTAGAAAAAGGAACTCCTTCACTGTCTGGAAGATTATTATTGTTGTTGTTTTTATAAATTTGTCCGGAAGAAATCAGGTTTTCATTTTCTTCTTCTGAATCACTGAGAACGATAACTTCTGCATCCCCCCCTCCTGAACTGATAAATTGATGGTCAATGTTGAGAGAGAGTGAATCAAGCTCAATCCCGTTAGGGGTAGAATAGTCCAACCGCCCGCCACCCTCTTGGTTGACACTGGTATCATCACAATCTCTACCACTGCCAGTGGCACTGCTGCTCATAGGAATAGTGTTATTACCATTGTTGATAAGGTTTAATGGCAGCTTACTACAAGAAGAATATGAATGCAGATTTTCAGGTTTTCTTCCTTCCCACATTCCGTTTTTAAATTTATTCATTCCAATATTATGACCTTCAGAACCACCTTCTAGTTTGACCTGTTTAAGAGCTTCCAACTTCGGTCTAGAATCCACTTCAGTCATGGCAGAAAGGGTGCCATCGGGTAAATGCCAGTGACCGAGATCCCCTAGACTCTTTCGGTCATCATCTGATTTTGCCCGCCAAGAACCATCTGGCTTCACCTCAATTTCCGTCACATCCTCCCCACAATTATGCATCTTAAGAAAATTGCAAGTAATAAAATATAGTCTAAAGTCAGCATATCATTACAAAAAGAAAACAGAGTCAAAAACGTATATGCATTATGTTACCTTAGATGTAATACGAGTAAAATATGGGTCAATAATGACATCCTCCAGAGAGTAGTTCTTGAGACAAATCGGGCATTGCCACTGCCAACAGAATATAGAATTAAATAAATAATGATCTATAGGGAGAGATTCTTGAATACAGAATAGCTCTTAGTAATCGATAAAATGGCTTGCCTTACGAGATCGTTGATTCATTTCCACAAACACTTCAAGATCAAAGCAGCCCATGTGAACACAAGGTTTAAATCTTCCAGCTATTTTCATTCTTGAACCGCTCATCTGTAACATAAATGACAGACCAGGTGCAGGAATGCACGAATCAATATCAAATCATGCATCAATGCTATCCATGTTGATGAACTGATGACAGCTACTATCACAACTAACTTCTGGTTTTTGGACAAAATGGAATAAAAGATAAAACAAATCAAGAAACACATGCAACCAGTTTTTCCTGAAAAATATATTAACACCATTCTAAATGTAAGGCAGTAATATTTTCAATACAAATAACAAATTGAAATCAAAATCTTTTAACTGATTATCAATAATTTACTACAAATAAAAAAACGTGAATGCAAATAAAGTAATGTTTTACTTACAGGGCAGCGTAGATTAACAGATATATTATCAGTAACAACCTCCAGATCACTATCACTGTCAGCGTTGTCTGTGGCGGCCCCACCACCTACACACCGGCGAACACGCGCAAGGGCATCTTCAAATCGCTCACCGTCAGTCTCTTTGGGTATAAGGTTAAGAATCTACTGGGGGTAGAATAGACAAAACAATAAGTGGTCAGGGAAAGCTTTATATATTTCTTCAGAGATAGACATTAATATCACCCTGAAGTTCTATCATAAATGTTAGATACAAAGCTGAACTTACACTAACATCAAATTTTATACCCATAATAATTTATACTGTACCTTTCTAACCGAAAGCTATCTTGGTAATACTTCTTGTTATCTATTTACAATATAGCCTCAATAAATGAATGACCTTGTAAATGAATAATTTTCTCCAGTCACTAATTGTCATTATTATTGCTATTGATACGACGCATAATTAAACTCAGTAAATGAATATTTTTTATAGCCTTGAGGATATTAACCTAAAAGGATTTACTGCATTTATTATACTGTAACTGTATTAGTGATTAAAAGAAGGGCTTGAATAATTTAGCTTGCAGAATCATTAAAACAGGCCCAAACCTCAAACTTGCGTCACGTGAAACACGGGCACTATTTTTAAAAGCAAACAAAAAAGAACACTCCAAGAATCAATAAAGATGGCGAATCACCCATGTAGAATACATTTCAAAAATCCTCAAAAGAAATTTACCTCCCTTTAATACAACATAAGACATGGTAAATTGGTAACCACATGTACTGCAATACAAAAGATAGCACCTTTAATAAACCAATATCCGGACTTGAAGGAGACTCCCACCTGTTGAACTGTGCGCCTTTTCACAATCCGCACACCCACACAAAACACGCGTGAATCACAGGCTGTAATGGTAATTTTATTGATCCCGTCTCGGGTGCATGGTGTAATCTGACAGAAATAAAAAATAAAAATCAATTAACAAGATAAGAAACTTCCATGTCATAAAAGATTCAGCATCACAAAGTATTAGAACAGCATTCATAATCAACCATTCAACTGCTAATCACAGAAGCTAAACTTACAATAGGACCATCATCACGACCATTGGCTCCCAGCAATTGAGAACCTGGTCTATTTATTACACGCATAGGCACACCTGTTAAGTAACAGATAAAACAGAACACTGTAAGTTTAAATTTTCTTAAAATCATTGTATCATCAGGTGGGTGGAATCAGATAAAAAGTAAAAAAGCATACTGTTGATTTGTAGCTCTGCAAATTGTGGCCAGTGCATCCTAAAAGAAACCTTGTCATTCAGAAGCATACACCAGGCCTACATATATAACCAACCACATTTTGTAGGCACATCAAAAAAAGATCATCAATATTTAAAAGAAATATAATATAACTAACCTGCACATCATACTCTGGTTTCGCCAACATATCCCTGTCTGCTCTTGTAAGTTGAAAAGATTTTTCAACACTTTGCATTGGATTTGCACTGAAACATATGACAAACTTATTTATTTAACAGCATTCTTATTATGCATTAGGTCTCTTTTAAAAAATTGGCGTACAGCTACTTGCTATATGTGTTAAATCAATCTATAATATGTAAAACAATTATTTGCACCCTTCACCAATGTAAGGTTTAGAAAAATAGAAAAGAACATAAAGTGAGGCTCACCCATCTGTTGGGGCATTTGCAATAACGAGCTTCACAGGAAATAACGGATGTGCCACTGTAACCCAGAACCTGATTAATTAAAACATGCTACACTTAATATTTTTATCAAGCAGACACTTAAAAGAGATCAACAGCGGCAAAAGAATACATCTTTGTTAAATAGAAACAATCAGATGAGTTTTTAAAACATGCAATAGGATTATTTTTAAGCATGGGTCACTTTCTGGAATGAATTATGAACGGCTTCATGTTTAACCTGTTTTAACTTAAGTACATTCGTACCAAAAAGAAAGAAAAGTAGATAGATCATGCATGTTATTGTGATACAATAGGATGCTTAAGAGTATCATATGCAAAACAGGCCAGGTGATATGGCCGTAAGTGGGTCCCAACCCCAAAATACCCATCCAGCAGAATGGAAAAAAGAAAGTACGAAGCCTGAAACCATATCACAAACAGTAGGACGCCAATAATATCTTAACTGCAAACACTATCAAATGATAAACTAACTTGGGAAAATTATGATAAATCCAACAATGTAGAAACATGAAATCAAAAGATTGATAGCTTACGGATCTGCACGAGTAAGTCTACAAAGTTCACAATAAAATTTCAGGGGCGGTACTGGTAAAATACCCTCCATGGGTTTCTCTGGGATAATAACACAAGCAATATGCTGCCACACATTGCATCTTGGGTCTTCACACTGAGGAGAAAAATATTAAGAAATTTAAAACCAACATAACAACAAACATCATCCTAGAAAAACACACTTATGCATATAAGATGAGAAAAGCTGCTGAAACCTTAATTGTTGAATCAGCTTTCAATGAACTTCCACATGGGCAGCGGACCTTCTCCACCTGAGGAGGGACTTCAATTTCCTCTTTATGTTTTGTATTATTGTTACTATCTGGAAGACCCCGCCCTTTTGATGTTAACTCAGTTGCCCCGGAATCCTGCAGTTTCCTTGTAGCAAGGGAAAATGTGGAGTGTAAAAATGGCATGATCAGGCAGCAAAATAGGCACATATTAGCACCAGAATAGACAAAGTCATATGATACCACAATACCACCACCAGTTTGTCATATTACATTAAATTGCAGGAAGAATCGGCGTAAAGATATACACACCTGTAAATGTCATCAACTAATTTCGCAACTTCTTCCTTGGACCATATTCCTGAAACTGCTCAGCATGAAATATAGGTGAGGGTTCAATTTTCAAAATATATGATTAGTAAAACAAAAGCAACACATAGAAGTAGTTAAGGCTATAGCGAAACAAATGCCACGCATTTTGAGGTATACCAAAACGAAAACTAGAATCCAGACAGACTTCATCAGAAAGTAGCATTCAAGATTCATTGCAAAGCATCAGTAATACAATATTGTGTATTTGTATCTATATATATCTATATATACACACATAAAATACAGAGAGGGGACTAAAAAATGGAGAACATTTACCTCGTTCATCGGAGAGCATATTTACTATGCGGTCAATGAGATCCTACATAACAAAGTAAGAGAAATATTTAGGAGGGTTCTTTGGACAATAATAAAAAAATTCAAATGTTAATGGCATGAAAATAGAAAAATATTCTGCAACTTGAAAGCGATATAAACTTTGTTAGTGGCATTGCTATACGATTGAGGAACATGCGAAGAACATCCACGTTTGGAAACAAACTAAAACCTTACATTTACATTAGCAACAGCCATGACTAATCAGATGCTGATGACAACTTAACATCAAGCAAATCAAAATATAACAACCTGATTTACAAAAAGACATAAGGCAAACTTGGAGTTTGTTAAAGAGAGTACACAAAAGATAGAGCAAATTTGTAACCAATCTAGGTATTAAATTTTCTTTTTCTGCCAGATGATATTAGTTCTTTTTCAAAGACTACAAAAGATAGAAGAAAATGCATTAAAAAGCCATCATGACTAGCTAGAAAACATTAAGAAGGAAAAAGAAACATGTAAGATTTGTCAAACAGTTTAGAAGCCTGAAGTAATAGACCTTCAAGCCCAAGTAAGAACTGACCCATTGCCTGTGGGTCTAAAACTCGGGACTAAAAGAGTTTCACTTCAATTTTTAGGAAAGAAAGCATTAAACCATGTTTGAAATCAAAATCCTTCATCACATGATAACCTTCACAGCTTAATGATGTTGGACTGAAACAATTTTGCATGCATCCATGAATATGGGGACCATAAACAAGGAAATTCACAGTCCTACGGTGTGTACTATGAAGATAAAAGTTGTAAACCAGAGTCCCAAAGCCCATATCATTAAAAGCCCATTCAGAACCGATACATGCATATTAAAACAACTAATGCAACAACAGACCACAAACAAAGAAAGCCCAATAGTACCTGCTTCTTTCCTTGCTTGGAAAGAGTTAGTCGAGCGAGGATGAACTTCAGCTCTCTTATCCGAAAATGTGCCAATTTTTCCTGAAAAGAGAATAGATGAACGTGAAACCATTGCAAATGGAAGCAATTAACTTTTAGTGTAAAAAAAAATTTGAGCCTAAGCATGTGTAATTTCCAAAACAAACAAATATGTTGCAACACAAACATATAACTATGAGCATATCATGAAGATTGATAATATAGGGCCTCGGATAAACAACAGAATCAGTTGGTATATATGTAAGGTTTTAAAACAGATTCTTCATCTTCTTTGGTAATAAACTCATGAAATCAGCAACACGGCCAAATATAATCAATTTCAAACATCAGCTTTAATACCCGAAAAGGAAAATGATAAGCAGCCCAGGAATAGCCACAATAAAACCAAGAACCATGTTAAACAAATCAATACAGCAAAATCATGCAACTTAACATGATAAACCGTCAAGCCCGCATATACAAGTTACTTCACCCATGTTCCTTCTACCCAATTCAATCGTACACATATTAGCTTGAAAGCTAGAAATGTTAAAATCTACAAAAGAGTCACAATCAGTAGTCAGTTTTGCTTCAGAAATAGATTGCAACCTTACTATCTACTTGCATATCAAACGAAACAAATTAAGTAAGGTATCAAAACTCCTATTGCTAAAACAAGTAACAAAATCATGTCAGGATCATCCTGCACACCACTAATAAACACAAAGATGAGCTGATTGAGCAGAAACTCTACTATCAGAAGCATGACATACATCCTTAATCTTAATGAATCGAATAATAAGTATCAATTGCACATTAACCAAATAAAACACGCTTTGACATTAAACTCTTCAAACACCATAACAAATTAACAACACCTTAAAAACAACCAACACGAGCAGAATTAGAACACTACCTTGCAATTCGCTACCAAATCCATCTGCAAAACTACACATAAACCGCCCCAACGCCTCAACAGTTCAATTATTCAGCATCAACCAACGCAATAGAACAGAAACCGATCATCAGCTCCAGTAAATCACCGACTGATCCAGTCAAAACCGCTCAAACACACATCACAATCAAAATTCCAACCTACAACCACATCAACACGTTTACACAGATCAAACATGCAATCAAATCCAAATTCCTTCAATGCAACATCACATAGATCAAATTACTTTAATAAACAACACAATTGAGCGAAAATTACAGTGATAATCGGTGAAATCGGAGATTTTTGGAGTGTTTTAAGAAGTCCGAAAGCTTACGCCGCCGATGTGAAATTCTCTCTCATCGATTATTTA
>BJCO01366059.1:0-20829 GCA_018326465.1 Flaveria floridana | reverse complement strand
TATATATATATATATATATATATATATACATATATATAAAATAAATAACGTGTCATGACGACACCCGATACAAACGAGACTTGTGTCGTGTCTAGCCAATAACCACGACAACATAGCCAAAAGTATTAACATTGTAATAAAATTCCCACAACCCGGGAACAAGTATGCAAAAGTATGATAATGTGCAATTTGACCAACAATGTCAAGTAATGTATAGTCTCAAAAATATATCCTAGGGTCTCCACTAAGGCCGCACTCCTAGAATCTTCAGTTATTTGTTTCACCTGAAAAGATATGCTCAAAATAGTCAACATAATTATTGGTGAATTCGCAGGTTTAATAGTAAATAAATTGATACTGTATAATAGTTTTGCGGAACATCGTGAATACAGTCATAAGTTTGCAAAATCACATGACAACATGAGCATCACAACTTAAACTATGACGTACACAAAGATATTGTCGGAATATATTCACCCTAGGGCCCGTTCCTTGCCACGGTTGGTACTAACTAGTATACCAACAAACAAGGGTAGGGGTGTCAACCCAATAGTACTACCAATACCTATCCGTCGGTTCCAACAACGGAATTAAATAGTTGTGAATCAAGTACCACACAACAAACTCATGCATGTATAAGGAAAACTTACAAAACAGTAACACGATAATCCCAAGAATATGAGTGGTATAGCATGAAAAGGGTAAGCATACTTCCCCAAGTTTGTAAATAATTGAAGTAATAAATTATCATAAAAAGGGGCCACAAAACTCACTTGACTGATGATAGAAGTAGATGAACAAAGGTTCCAAAGGATGAAAGCAACAATCGATCAAACACCTATTATTAATTATTGTTAAGTATAAATGATACGTTCAAAGAGAATAGATGCGTTCGGTCGGTTCGGGTTGGATCAGTCACGCGACACACACACATACAAGCAGACAAAAGGTATAAGATTTTTATATAGATTCATGTCATAGGAATCGTCACCATTGATAATGATATTTGTATTAAGGGTTTCATTGTTACTAAAGGAGCATACTTGGTATGACAAAATGATTATGTTGTTAAAAGCGATAAGGATATTAGTAATTTCTAACATTAGTCTTGGTAATCATATTAATGACAGTATTGATTATGTTTGAGATGATATTAGTAATAATCGTGATGTTAATATTAATAATATCACTAGCAATGGTAACTGTATCGATATTAATTTAACATTACACGACCTACACACACTACACATAAGAATGCATTCATACACATACAACCTACATTCGCACGACTCAACATCCATTCGCACGAATCAACCTTCATTCGTATGAATCAACCTTCCTTTGTACGAATCAACCTTCATTCGTACGAATCACCATTCAGTCGCACGACACAACACTCATTCACACCCACATATCCAGTCGCACACACACATTCGCACGGCACAGCATTCATATGCATACACCGTCATTTGCACGACACAACATTCATGCGCACACACACTCATTCGCATGGCACACACTCAATCGCACGACTCATACTCACTCGCACACATACTTCCAATCGCACGTCATCATTCATTCACACACACACATTCAATCGCACGATACACACTCAATCGCACGACTCGACATTCATTCGCACACAACTCGTGCGACATACCACTCAGTCATGCGACATACCGCTCAGTCGTGCGAATCAGTCCATTCGTACAGCACACACTCAGTCGCACAAGAGCAGAAATTCAGTCGTATACGCAGAACACAGAGGAGTAGGAGTGCTCACAGCCGCCTTCGGCCGCTGTGACCACTCGAGTGGCACCATAACACACTCAGAAGTTGATTTCCAACACGTTTTAAGCAATTGATGCACACAAAAGGCCTCGACAACGGTCGCACACTCGGTTATACCCAAACACCTGGAACCGACGCGAGAAAGGAGAGATTAGATGAATTAAGAGACGACGGTGGTCGTCTACATGCGAGGTGTCGAAGGGAATCGACCTGCGGTAGCGATTCGTCGGAGAAACAGCGAAGAGAGTCGGAGAGCAGAGGGGAGGGGGCGATTGGCAAAAGGTAGGGTTTAGGTTAGGGTTGAATGCGGTTGATAAATGGGTATTTATACCCATTTCAAGTTTGTGGAATTGACACTTTAGTCCATGGACTTCCAAGGCCTTTAATTCTTTAAGTTTGATAAATTACAATTTGGATCCTGAGCTTTGTTAATTTTATTAATAATAGGAATATTAATTGTATTGTTCTACAATATTAATGACATTTGCAATATTAACATTACTAATAATAATACTAGTAATAACTTTAATAATAGTATTCAAATTAATAATATTATTGATGATAATGATAGTAATAATGACAATTCTAGTATTAATACTAATAATAGTTTTAATAATAATAATAATAATAATAATAATAACGATAATAACAATACTAATAATAATGATAATAATAATTGTAGTAATAATAATAATCTATTACTTTAATAGTTATAATGATAATAATAATAGTATTCCTAATAATAATAATAGTAATTGTATTGATAATAGTGTTAGTAGTATTAAAAATAAGGTAACTTTTATGTGCTAATATTTTCGTAAATACTTAAGGAAAAGAGGGGAAATATTGGGGTAGGATCTTATTAGGTTTTTAATATTTAAGTATTTATGCACACTTAACAAAATACACATAACTAATTAAGAAAAAATTTGAAATTAGCATATTGATTAGGAAATAAGGTTGAATGTTCAAGAAAGGCTAACAACTACCACGTTAATTGACGTACCTTTCGGTGACTGATGTCACACCAACTATTGAAACCTTACTGTTTTGGAACCATATCACACTCATAAGAACAGTTATAATATGAAATTATAATGTATTGTTCCAAACATAATCAAAACACAAGTTATGGACTCGAAAACTCAAATACCTAAAACAAGAATACACATACGTAATGTAAATCACCGAATCACGCAAGATAAACCTAAACTTAAGGGTTGGTATTAGATAACTGATTGATATAAAGCTAATGCATATGAAATGAACCTAGGAACGTTGCTGGTCGGTAGCATTGTAGATCTCGATCACTTACCTAAAGAACAAGCTAAGGTGAGTCTCATGAACCCCCTTTTTACTTTAAAACTTTTGGGGTGAAATAAATACTCCTTACTTATTATTTTGTGGTGCAATACTACCTGCTCTTGTCCTCCAATGGAGCACAATCATTAACTCCATTAGGAGCTGCGTGATTTGTGGATAATACTATTTGGGGAATCCTCCGCACACAATGGACTCTTTATGTAGGGAAACTCCCCATTGAAATTCAATAATCGTTGTGTCACAAATTAGTGCCATTTAACCAAGTTTAGCAAGGTACACTTAAACCTAATAGTCTAGTGGTAACGGGTTAGTGGGTATTTTAGCAATCGAGCGGGTAAGTCCGGTTCATGCTTGATCATGACATATTTTGTCATGCACCAGTATTTGTGTTTTAATTATAAAATATCGATCTATGATTATGAATTTTATTACATGAAAATTTGAGCTCACCAACTTTATATTGACATATTTTAAATATGTATTTTAGGTATTTGTCTGATTGTAGTGAAGAATCTTGATTAGACTCACTAAGCATTGGATTTATAAACTTTAGAACATGGTTGATTTCCCATAGAAGATTCACTTTAGAAGAACTGTACAAGACCCTAGACGTGCCATACATGATAAGGACTTTGATGGATAAAAAATAATGACCCTATGGCCTTTGCCCATGATTTAGATAGACACATGTCAAGTTGTAATACAATGTATTTATTTTAATATTATTCATGTAAATCCATGGCTATTTTTCATTGCATAAATGGTTTCCGCTGTTGTGTTGATATTCAGTCATCACGACCGGCCCCCGTCAAAGGGGTGTGACAACGGAGAAGACATGTTTTCTATGAATCACCTTTTGATAAAAGCAGACAACTTTCTGCTGCCACTTCTGATGACTCACCATGGCATGCCAAACGTATCTCAAGTACTAGTATCTCTAGGCAACTTTCAAATGGTAGATTAAGGTCTTATGTTTGTAACTTTCAACTTTTGTACTTTTATGCTTTTTGTATTGGATAAGGATGTGAGCCATGGCATGTCATAGTCTCTTGTCAAAAGGCAATCTGCCTTTTAACTTTACATTGATCTTGTTGTCTAGATTAGTGTTTCTGGTTGGCCTTCAAAGTATGGTCGACTAGTATCACTTGTAAGCACTTGAAAGGAATATACATCATTCTTGAAAACCATATTTGAGTGTTCTTGTTTATTTGTCTTGTTACATGCGTTCATTGTTTCATCCTAACCGGTTCCCTATGTGATTTGCTAAGTGTTTTAAGTCTCTCCTCCTTGTAAAATTGTAGGTTGACCCCCTTCATTGGTATTGCAATTGGTATCAGAGCATTTCAGGCTCTTTGTTGTAAGATCTCATCATCTTAGGCCACTTCAGTTCATAAAACACTTATCAACTCAAATGCTAGCTATGTCAAAGGCTGATATAGAAACCGATACCATGACAAAATCTCCATTGATCACTCCTAATGATTTTGATACTTGGTGCCAACGTATGGATGGGTTCATCAAGTCTAATTCTAAAGATGATTGGAAGAAAATTGATGTAGATCAGAAAGCCATGACACTCTCTAAACTGCTCTTCCAAACTCTATCTATAGAGGCTTCAAGAAGCGTAAAATTACTAAGCAACTCTGGGATGCACTTAAGATTATGTATTAGGGGTGTGCGGAAGCCAAAGAAAACAAGAAAGACCTCATGAAGTAGCAATTAGAGAACTTCAGCAACAAGACAGGTGAAACCATTACTCAACAATAGTTCAGGTATGTTGAGATTGTGGATACTGTAACAGATATTGGAGTAAAACTTGAGAATAAAGACATTGTGAGGAAGTTCATCTTCTCTCCTCCAAGACAATGGACTCACTATTGTGTAGCCATTAAACGAATTGAAAACCTCACTACCCTTACTCTTATAGAGCTGTATGGTATCTTTATTGGCTACCAGATGGAGATGAACATGCAAAATCCATCAAGCAGCTCTTCCAACAATCAGCAGAGTTCAGCCCTTTATGTGGTCGAAAAGGATAGTAGAGAACCACAAAATCATGTCATCAGCTTCCCTAAAAACTCACAATAGGGTCGTTTCATAACCTTCTCTGAGACACCAAGGGAAAGCTACATCCAAGGAAGCCCATTTGAAGAGACAAACTCTTCTTAAGCCTTTGTGTCTGATAGTGAAAGTTGTGGGAACTTTCTCTTCACTCTTGAAGACTTGGGTTGTATCCATCAAAATGATTTAGAGTACATGGAGATAGTCCAGCAAATGGCTCTTTTTACTCACAGAGGCTAGAAGTTTTACTAGAGGACATGATGATAGTTTCCTAACAATGTATCCAGTAGAAAGTTTGGACTGGATAAAAGCAATATGAAGTGTTACAACTATAACCAAATGGGACACTTTGCTAGAGAAAGCAAGGCACCAAGGAAAAATGGTGATCAAGCACAACCCAGGCCAAACTACACAGAGGGTGCTCCCAAACCTATGAAGCCAAGCCAACAAAAACAACAAGTTGTTGTTGCTGTTTAAGAGGGTGGCTTTGATCGAAGCTTCCAGGTAAAAGATGTTTCTCCTAACCAAACACTGATGGCTAACCATGAGAAGAAGCCAATGTATTAGAATATCTTTTTACCCCTGAACGTGTTTGCTAAAGTAAATATATACAGGTCTTATAACTTGGATGTGATATCTGACATTGAGTCCTCGAATATTTTAAAACCTGACTTTAAAAGAGCTGAAAATGATTATAAACTTACAATAGAAGATTTAAAGAAAACCATTTAAACTCTTAAGCATGAGCAGATAAATTATAGGACTCAAATAAAGGATTTCATTACCAAGTTAACTGAATGCGAGGCTGAGCTTGTGATTAGTAAAGCTAAGGCAGAAAAATATGTTCTTGAAGAGGAAACATTCAAAAACATTATATCTTCATCCATGCATGCAACTATTTTTTATCAGAGCAGGAAAGGATTGGGTTCAAGTGAGATAGCTCCTCCACAAACATTGTTATCTGTAAGACCTCCAAGGTATGAAACTTGTCAAGATGAACAGCCTCTCATAGACCCTATTCAAGAAGAAGATGAAGATGAAGAGGAGATAGTGAAGGATGGGTCGTAAATGAGTGAATAGGATCATCCTAAGAAGGGTCACTATTCTCCTAAGGAGAGGAAAGAATCAAAGATGACCAAGGACCAAGTCTGCAAGCAAGAGCTTGATGAGGGCAGTAAAACAAAAATAAAAGAAGGCCCAAGAGATCAAGACTACTTTTAACTCCAAGCAAAAGACAATTATATATCTCTGTTGGATTTGAAGTACTAAAGACTGAAGACTCAACCATGGACTCTAGTAATAGGAGTCCTAGTTCATGCCCAAATCATCCTGGTCAAGAAAGGAAGGTTGATCAAATGTGCACCACTGCTGCACAGCCTGAACGGTCCTGTTTTAAGAGTAAGCCTCACCCTAAGAAGCCTGTTGCATCATCTGTGAAGATGAAGATAGAAGTTGAAAGTGATCGAGCTTAGCCTTCTACTTATAAGACGACTCTCAGAAGGAAGTCAACTAAATGCATCATGTGTGGTAGTACTTCTCATTTTGCTAAGGATTGCATCTACAATCCCAAAAGCACGATCCACATGACTAAGAAAAAAAACCTCTTAGAAGAAGACGATAGCTTCAGAAGGAAAATCCCTTTCTTCCGGAAGCTCCATAGAGGAAGAAGATATGTGAAAACTTACATTCAGAAGAAAAATTTGTCTCAGAAGAAAGGAATGCTTCCGAAGTACTGAAGTCTGCTATAATGGATGCAAAATATTTTGAAGGTCCACTCTCTAAAACTTCCAAAGTCATTAAAATTTCCAAATTATTGAAGGTCAAGTCTAGACTTCCCAAGATGGTGTGGAAGATAAAAGAAGGCCATATGACTGAAAGTTCTTCATCAACAAGAGAAAATGATCCTAAGAGCTTGCATATAAGATCAATTACTATTGCATTATCTTTACTTCACTTTGACAAGCCCAACACCAACAAAGCTTGGGTTTTCAAATGTAACTAACCATCTCTTTCTATGCAAGAACAGCTAAAGACCAAAGGAAATATGGATCATTGATATTGGCTGTTCCAGGCACATGACAAGGCAATGGTTCTTTGCTTCAAAAGTTTGAGAAAATTGATGAAGTGCCAGCTGATTTTGGAGGAGATTCAAGTGATTACGTCACTAGAAGGGGCATGGTCATAAATGGTAAGCTCAGCATTGAGAAGGTAAACTTTGTCAAGAAGCATGGGTATAATCTTCTGAGTGTATCCTAATTTTATGATTAGACATATAACATGCTCTTTACAGAGCACGAGTGCATTATACTCAAGCCCAAGGTTGTCATTCCTTAAGAGCGTATCCTGCTCAGAGCCCTAAGGAAAAGGAATATGTTCAAGATGGACTTTCAGGAATATCCCCTTCAGGAGAGTTTCTTGCTTTCTATCTAAAACATATGGTGTTGTCTTTCCTCTGGCAAAAAAGAATGTGCCACGTAAACATTAAAAACATGAATAAATTAATTAAGAATGATTTGTTAACTGGAATGTCAAAGAAGGTGTTTATAAGTGATGACCACTATATTGCATGTCTTAAAGTAAAGCAACACAAAGTGTCTCACAAGCCAAAGGTGTCACACCCCCGCTAGAAGCGGAAAAACGAGGATAAGACGGACGGGATGGTAATAACAAACTAGGGGTTTAAGAGAATCACTAAATAAATTATCTGTCAATGGATCATGACGTCGCCGGACACTAAGAATAAGTCTCAATAGCAATCAATACTATAATTTTATTCAATACATGCATAAACAATACAAAAGTTCCAAACCAGAACAACGAGTACTAGATCAATCAAATCCAAGTACAAATACAACAATAACATAATGTCCAAACTAATGTTCCAATGACTAATGCTCTTGAAGGTGCGGTCTCGACTTAAGTCCATTGCCCAAGTACCTAAGCACCGTTACCTGAAAAAACACGCTCTAAAAAGTCAACATACGTTGGTGAATTCATAAGTTTAAAAGTACAAACAGTTTGTCGTGTATAACATGTACACATGGTTGTATGTCGGTAAGAGTACATAGCAATCATAGATATCAATACAAGTCTAAAATCAGTCCAAGTCCAATTACCCGGATTATATTCCCCATGGGCACGCCCTATCCAAGTCATTTTTGACTAGTATACCGACGATAGGGGTGGGGGTGTAAACCCGTTAGTACTAACAATACCTCTCCAAGACATCCAAGTCACAATAACAAGCACAATTCCAAGTACACACTCGTGAATGAACATCTAGACTCAACCCATGACCGAAACCACATACATTGTTCCAAAATAGTCTTTAAGACATAACATAGTCTAAAACCATGAGCATGACTTCCCCCCAAGTAAAATATATTAAAAAGGGGCCATGAAACTCACCTCAAAATAGTATAGTCCAAATTCCATAACACGCAAAGCAAGAGTTAAAAGTACAAATCACAAAAAGGATTACTAAGGAGAAATAAACATGACTAATATGGGTGTTATAGCCAGTCCTTAATGTCCATCACGGTTCTTATTTTATTAAAAACATGATTTACTAGAAGGACAAGTCCAAAATCAGATTTTAACTTTAAATTTTGTCACATTTAAGGTTTTAGTTGTTGCTTAGTATCACATTATTAATGTCCTTTGATGCATATCTATTCGTCTATATTCAATGAATTAAAGATATTATTAGCTTATCCTTTTAAAATCCATTTAATCACTTTTAAGTATAAAACTTGTCTTCATTTGATTATTTAGTTTCAAATCCTTAGTTTTAAGTTTATTAAAATATTTCAGCATCTAGAGCTGATTGCGCACCAGTGTTGCATAAACTTTTTGCAGGTCGAAACGATAACGAAAAATTGCGTAATAGGTATCGTTTGAAAGATAAGACTTTAAACTAAACTCTAAAAAAGAATCGTATCCATTGTATAAAATATCAGAAAGATATAACTCAACCAACACTTACCAACCTGCTGCCTAGATTCGTCAGTTTTGACCTTCCTTTTTGTTTTTCACGTTTGGAGGATCAAATGATGTCGGAATGACACAAGGCCACTTGTGTACGGATCAACACAATACATAGATCGATCTCATAATGTGTATGCAGAATGTAGACATTACGGATAATATTGAATCAATTGAAAAACACAAATACATAATGTAAATAACTTCGTTGTATTACTTTTTGATTTTGCACAGATTACAGTAAGTATGAAAATCAGGAAATGAGACAAAAGCTACTAAAATACATAACAAAAACTCTGTTTATACTAAAACTAGAGTTCTCGTGCGAGTCACTAGTTCCCGCACGACTAGTAGTTTCCGCACGAGAAGCTAGTTTTCACGTGGTAACTTTTACTTCGAGCGTGGTTTTAGATCTTGATCTTCATCTTGATTTGATTTCCCGAGCCTTTAGGTTCAACCCCTGCAATCTCCCCCTAGGATCGGTATCAATGCTGTTAGAAGTCCACGTTTGCAACCTTGTAAGTGCCCCGTATGTGTACATCTTGTTATCCAGGGCCTTCGTAATCAACCAACCAAACTGTGCTTCTAACATATGAACAGATTCATCAGCTGCAATATGGCAATCATGCAGCCTCATCAAATCGTCTCTTCCAAACATGAGCAAATCCACAGGGTCAATGATATAGAATTCTTTATCAACATAATGTATAATAGCATGACCTGTTTCCTTCTCAATTGTAAGGATCAACATAATACATAGATCGATCTCGTAATTAGTATGCGGAATGTAGACATTATGGATAATATTGAATCAACTAAAGAACATAAATACACAATGTAAATAACTTTGTTGTATTGCTCTCTGATTTTATACAGCAGGTATGAAAATCAGGTAGTGAGGCAAAAGCTACTAAAATACATAACAAAAACTCTATTTATACTAAAACTAGAGTTCTCGCGTGAGTCACTGGTTGTCGCGTGACTGGTAGTTGTCGCACGAGAAGCTAGTTTTCGCACGGTAACTTTTACTTCTCGCTTGGCTTTAGATATTGATCTTCATCTTGATTTGATTTCTCGAGCCTCTAGGTTCAACCCCTATAACTTGGGTTTGCTAGAGGACTCATTGAACTTGTTTTTTGATGAACAATTCAACCCATTTGGACTTATTATGACCAAGTTATGACTTAAAAAACATTCTATTTTTCTAACAACAAATTGTCCAGTTTATTAGTCTTGTTCCTTTGGATCCCAAACGTCCATATTTGACCCTTATTGATCCGAGTACTTAAAGAACGTTTAATGCATGTTTCAATTGACCAAAACCTTCATTAAACACATAGAAGCATTCCAATTTTCAGCCCCAAACAGTTATTTGGATTTTAGTCTTCCGGTTCGCAATATTACTTAATCGTTACATAGTTTTGATTGTTCAACTCGTCCATTCGTTCAAGAAACAAAATTAATGATTTTAAAAAAGATTTATGGACCAGAATGTCTATTTAGATCAGGCCAGACAAGATTACAACCCAATTTTCAATAAATTCAAGAATATTCAAAGACCAAAGATTAGGGTCCGGATAAAGAGTCCAACACCCATAATACCTTGATCTTCACGATCCAACATCCAAAACAAAGAATTTGAGAATATTAGATGATGATTTTGTGTTTGGATGATGAATATCATCGATATCAAGATAGAACAATGAATAAAATAAACAAGAAACGATTTTTCTTACCGGAAAACAAGGAGGTGAACAAGGCTTGCTTTTAAAACACGATCTTGAATGTCTAGTTTGTTTCAAAATTAAATGAAATAATGTAATTATGCTGATATTTGATGAAGATGATGAAGAACAAGAAGAAATTAAGAGTGGTGGTTCGGGTTTCACTTTGAGAGAGACTTGGAGAAAAAGTTTTGCAACAAATAAAAAGAAAACAAGGAGAAACCCCTCCTTTTTAGATGGATTCAGCCAAGGGGACCTTAGATGGGCCTCCCTGGGCCCTTGCCCATTTCATCTGATTCCATCTCGTCCCGATACGCGTATCGTTCAATTTTTGCAATTTAAAATTCTCCATGTTAATACGATTCCAACGGACTATTATATGCTATGTAAATTATTTAATTCATAATTTTTGAATTAAATTAAGTCTATTTAGTAGACTTTAGGCAAAGCCCACTCATATCTGATTTTTGTTTGCGTTCTTAACGTAACATGTATATTTTTGCATTATTAAGTCTTTAAACCAATTTTAAGCACACAACCATCATCTTATGTCTAGATCGGTGAACATCCACTATCACTATGTCGAAGGCCCACTAGGACATATTAAGTCCATAATACATATTTCTAGAACTTAACATGTCTACACGCGTCTAATGTAGTAATCTCAGATCATGTCATCATTAGATCAACTTTCAAGTCAAAACTCATATTTTGACCAAGTCAAACTCAAAGAGTCAAAGTCAAAAAGTCAAAGTCAAAGTCAAAGTCAACGATCAAAGTCAATGGTCAATGCGCCTATATTGGGGACGGATGTCATAAAAGGAAAGGGAATCAATCACTACTCCCTTACACCTATTACATATGGATCTTTTTGGCCCCACCAGTGTAATGAGTATAGGAAGGATCTCTTATTGTTTGGTGATCACAGATGATTTCATAAGGTACACTTGGGTTTTCATCCTTAGAACTAAGGATGAGACTCCTGAGATCTTGAGGAACTTCATTCTGAAAATTGAGAATCAATGTGATCACAAGGTCAAAATCATAAGATGTGATCAATGAACTGAATTTCAAGAACCAAAATTCCTTGATGCATTTTGTGATAAGAAAGGTATTACAAGACAATAAAGTACTCCTAGGACTACTCAGTAAAACAGTGTTGCTGAGAGGAGAAACAAGACACTTATTGAAGCTGCAAGAACCATATTATCTGACTCTAAACTATCCATCACTTTCTAGGTAGGGGCAGTTATCACCGCCTGCTATATGCAGAACATAGTTTTAGTAGTTAAGACTCATGGTAAGACTCCTTATGCGTTATGAAACAAAAGGAGACCTTTCATTGGTTTCCTCAGATCTTTTGGATGTCCTTGCGCCATCTTGAATACCAAATATCAGATTGTCAATTTGCTGAGAAATCAGATGATGGGCACTTTATTAGATACTCTTCTCAAGCTAAAGCTTATAGAATATACAATCTTAGAACTAGAGTAGTTGAGGAGTCATCCAATATGATCTTCAATGAGCACAATCCTAGTGTGAAAGGTTTCGGTCCTGATTGGCTGTTTGATCTTGATATTGTTACTAACTGTTTTAACAAATCTTGTAAAGATGTTTCAGGATCTATATGTAGCTTATCAATAAGAGATCCTAATCCAAGATTTGAGCTGAGAAGATCAAGTTAAAACACTAATTTAGCTCCAGTGGTAACAAACCCTGCAGTAGGAATTCCTGTCAGCATAATAATGACAAACTCTTCAGCTGACATATATAAGATGCCTATAAATTCCAACAAAGAGGCAAAAAACTTAAATGAAGGAGTTTCCAATGTAGAAGTAGATGGTGGTGGTGATAGTGATCAGGAATTTCTTGGATGCTGATAACCAATCAATGGAAGATAATATCAATGATGTCACACACTCATTGGATCAAACTTCTCTTGAAAAGCTTGTTGATGTCATGGGTGGTTCTCAATCACCAGATCAGAATTTCATCAATTTAGATTTGTCTAACCAACTTGTTGTGATTCCTTAACTAAGAATCCACAAGTCCCATCCCACCACAATCATCATTGGAGATGTTGAGAAAGGGGTGTGAACAAGAGGTCAAACCTATGATGAAAATGTTTGCCTTCACTCTTGTTTCTTGTCCCAGATTGAGCCTAAGAAAATTAATGAGGCTTTGAAGGATGGAAGTTTTGTTGAAGCAATGCAGGAGGAGCTGCTTCAGTTCAAAAGGAAAATGGTTTGGAACCTATGTTCTCTTCCTCAAGGGAAGACCATAATAGGTACCAAGTGGGTTTTTATAAACAATAAAGATGATAGAGGACTTTTCATCAAGAAAAAGGGAAGACTAGTTGTTCAAGGGTACACACAATAAGAAGGGATTGATTACACAGATGTTTTTGCTCAAGTAGTAAGACTTGAAACTGTTAGGATATTCCTTGCTTTCGCTGCATCCTATGTTTTCAAGGTCTACAAACTTGACGTCAAGTGTGCCTTCATATATGGGGTGATTGATTAGGATGTGTATGTCTAACAATCACATGGCTTTGTAGACCTAAATCATCCTGATTATGTCTACAATCTTGATAAAGCTCTTTATAGGCTGCACTAAGCTCCAAGAAAATGGCATGAGACACTATGTTAATACCTTATTCAGCATGGCTACAAGAGGGTACTATTGCTGGAACACTCTTCATTAAAGGAACATGAAATGACTTGATGCTGGTTCAAGTTTATATAGATGACATTATCTTTAGGTCAACTATTCCAATGATTTGTAAAGACTTTGAGAAGTAGATGGCGAATAGATTTGAAATAAGTGTCATGGGAGAACTCAATTTCTTTCTAGGAATTCAAGTGAAGAAGGTTGAAAATGGCATCTTCATAAATTAGTCATAGTATCTATAAGACATACTTACCAGATTTTATCTGACTGAGTGTAAGGTTTCAAAGGCACCCATAGCCAGAAACCACTCCCTAGGACCTGATCTTGATAGGGAGTGTGTTGATTAACATCTCACAGGGCTATGATTGGGTCTCTCATGTACCTTACTACCAGCAGGCTTGGTATCATGCTTGGTACATGTATTGGTGTAAGATATCAAGCCAACCCCAAGAAGTCACACCTAGTTTCTGTAATAAGAATTCTTAGATATCTCAAGGGTTCTCCCAAACCGGGCCTTTGGTATCTAAATAATCCTGACTTCAATCTATATGCTTATACAAATAATGACTATGGGGGCTGCAACATGACTGCAAAGTCTACATATAGGGGATGTCAAGTCCTTCGTGGAATGATTGCCTCATGGCAATGCAAGAAACAATCCTGCATGTTTACATTAACTACTGAAGATGAATACATTGCTGCTACAAGCTGCTATGCTCAAGTGCTTTAGAGTCAGAATCAGATGCTAGACTATGAATTCAACTTTAAAGAGACTCCCATCCACATAGATAAATATTAGTTTGAGCAATAATTGTTAAAAGAGCAAACAACTACTAAAAGAAAGATGAGGGAAGAGGCTGTAAAGTCAAGAGCCACCATCAGAGCAAATCTGAAGAAGTTTGGTGATAAAACAAAAGATGGTGAGCTTCTTGAAGCTGTATGGGTTCTTCGGATGGAGACTTGGTCTAATGACTATGCACCATGGATGAGCACATTAGAGTGATCAAGCAGAAGATCAAAATGGTTGAGCTAGTTGACTTGCATTCTTTTCCAAATCATTTTGCACTTGAAGCTGAGGTCAATATTGAACCCCAAGGACAATACAACCTGGATCTAGTATAGCCTCACAGCCAACTTCATCTTCTGTTCCATAGTAAGGTCCTGATCGTTCTTCTTTTGAACCTATGAAGGACAAGGACCCAACTAAGGTAGACAAAACAAGAACAATTTGGTACTGCAGGCCAGTCTCCTCAGTTAAAATACAAAAAGAAGAAAATGATGGCCATCAAAAGGGAGAAGAAAAAGAAGAAGAAGAAGTCCAAGGCTTCCACCTCTGCACCTTAGGATGAATCAGAACATCCTATGGGTGCTCAAGAAGAGGCTGCTCAACAAAGTTCACTCAAAGTAGAGCCTCTTGCTACTGAGAGATCCATCTTGTCCTGGGTGTTTACTATGAACACAGACAGATGATATGTCACTAGAGACCAAGGAGGTCAAGACATGTACTTATGAAAAAACATTCTTGATTTCCCTGTACATGATCTCTATGAGATGAGGAGAGTCTTTGAAAGTCTAAGGAATCCTGACCAATTGATAATAAAGGGAATGGTCCTGATTCTTATAAGGACTGTCAATAGATAAAGACCAAGAATCAAAGTTCTCTTTAGTTTTGATAGCATCATCCTAGAGGAGTTTGTAAGGATTACACTTAAAGGCTGATGTAACTAAAGAGTAACTCAAAGAGCTCTCAGCATGCACATGTGAAGTATAAGGAAGTTACTTTAAAAGATTTAATACAACTCAGTGAATTATGCTAAGTATCAAATCTTTCGAAGCCAAAAGACCAAATCTTTCAAAGCCAAAGATGAATTCTTCCAAAGCCTTAAAGACAAAGTCTTCCAAAGCCAAAGACTGATTTCTTCTAAAGACAGAGAAGAAATGCTTTCTCTAAATCACCTTTTGGCAAAATTTGACCACTTCTTGCTACCACCTCTAATGAATCACAAACTTAGATGAGTTGGTGAAAAGTGCATACTTTTGTCAATCTATAGATTAAGGTCTTATGTCTGTAACTTATACTTTTATACTTTTATCCTTTTTATATTAGATAAGGATGTGAGCTATCATATGTCATAGTCACTAGTCATAAGTCAATTTATATATTGACTTTACATTGATCTTGTTGTTTAGATTAGTGTTTCTAGCTGGCCTTTAAAGTATGACCGATTGCAGGATGTAGTATAATGTATCTTAAGTACTTGTATCTCTAGGTAAGCTTTGTAACACTTGTAAGAACTTGAGAGCAATATACATCATTCTTGAAAACCATAATTGAGTGTTCTTGTTTATTTTTCTTGTTACTTGTGTTCATTGTTTCATCCTAACCGGTTCCCTATTTGATCTACTTAGTGTTCTAAGTCTCTCCTCCTTGTGAACTGTTGCATTGACCCCCTTCACCTGTACCGCAGAGGCGTTTCATACTTCGATTCTAAAAAGAAAACCCAAGTAAATCTGAAAAAATCATTAGTAAGAACCAAACAATATGTACGTCGTCCTAAGCTGAACACACTTAAAGGACCAAACAAATCCATGTAAAATAATTAGAGGATTGATTCAACTTTGTTATGTGCAACTGGTTTTTGAGAAAGTATGCGCTATATTTACCCTTGGAATATGACAAACAATGCTCAATAAGTTGAAAATTTTTCAACGGTTAACCCATGAAATGATTTCCTATCACTAATTTATACTTATTTTTTAATATTGACATGTTCGAGACGACGATGCCATAACATTAAATCACTTTCTGAGGCTTTTGATAACAGGCATGAAGCTATTACCATTGATGTGAACCATTCATGCCCAACAAATATGTATATTTTTCTCTCGGAGTTCTCAACAATACCTATTCATCGGGTATTACAAAATAAGGTTTAATTATTACGCATTCTTTATCAGTAAAATGTATGGAATAACATTTGTCATAGATATGAGAAAAGCTTAACAAATTGTGTTTTAATTTTTCAACAAAACTTACATTTACAAAACTTAACACACTATTTGTCACTATACATTTTTTTGTAATTTTACATCTTTCATCACCAACAAAAATAACATAACCACCATTATAAGGTTGAATGTTGTGTAACAGTGATATGTTACCAGTCATGTGTCTTGAACAACTGCTATTAACATGACATAAGCTGTCAATAGCTTGCATTGGTTGTTCCCGCACATATTAATGAATTTAATCGGTTTTAGGAACCCAAGCCATTGTTGAGTTGAGAATATTGTTTTCATCCAAGTATGTTATCTATTTTAAAATCATATCTTATTTATTATCAACGCATAATCATCAACAGTGTCTGAAACTGTAGTCTTGACCTTAACTTTCCATTCTTGAGTTGGTCTTGTTAATTTCGTGTCATTTCTCTTCAAATTATCATTTATGATGTTGAAATTTCTTTCAACACTTCATATTTATTTTGCTCAAGTTTTTATTCATTAAAACTTTGGTTCTTAAACACAAGATTTCAAATAAATTTAATTTTTTATTAAACTTGGTATTTACAAATTATTTTTTTCTATGATGTGAAATGGAATTATGCAATCATTTATTCTTATTAATTTGTGTTGATGAATGCATTTTCTTATCATGTAATTTGATTTTCCACAAATATAACAACATGGTTTCAGATAGAAATCATTCACTTGCATGTTTCTCTTAAACTTTTTATGATAACTACCAAAGCTATCATAGAATTCGGCTTTAGTATATCTTTGGCCATATGATTCTTTAATAGTTTCTTGTTTCTCTGTATCAACATGAACTTTTCTAGCTTGATTCAATAGAATTAAGGAAATTTTCTTTGTCTTTTTATTTTGGTCTGAAGCGTATGAGGCATGATCTGTAGCTTTAACATGTTGAGACACATATGCTAGAATTGGACCAGTCGTAATGATACCTGAACTACAAACATCTTGTTTCACAGGGTTAGCATCATTAGGAAGTTTATTATTTAAATAATCAAGTATTCGTTTCTCTAAAAATATAATCTTCCTTACCTATATTATCCTTTGAAACAAATCTGTTCTTGAAATCAATATTTTAGTCAAATGATGATGTATTTAATTGTTTTCTTAGGAAATTTTGTGATCTTGAATAGTTTTTGCTTTTGACTTCTGTTGTTTTATAGAACTAGTTGACCAATCATTCTTGAGAACAGAAAAATCAATCACTTCATTAACTAATATTAATGGATTACAAGCTGATATAGTTTTAATAAAATTCTTATTTTTATCATTCCAAATATTTAAGTCATAATGACTATCCCAATCTTCCATAAAACCCTCTTTCTTCACATACTCTGCACAAAAATTAGAATCATTGAATTTGGTTTCAGTTTTTATGATTGGATCGACAATCAAATGAGTGTTGACTAAAGGAATTTAAGGTTTTAAGTGAAACTTTGGTTGAAATCCTAAACCAAAGATCATATCTTCATCTGTTAGTGTAATGATGATGACATGCACGAATAATCATGATTAACAGGTGATGCTATTTTAGAAAATCCAATACTACTCTTACCACTATTGACCTTTTGTTTCATTTAGGATTTAATTATACTTTCAATCATTATTGAAGAATCTTTAAATTTCTCAAGTGTAAGTTTAGCAGATAAGAGTTCAGTATGAAGTTTGTTTATTTCCAAAGAAAGTTCATCATTATGTTATGTCAAATCATTATTTGTGCATTCTTTATCATGAAACTTAAGTTTTAATCCATAAATTCATTTGTTTAAACCTTCTAGTTTTTCTTTGAAAATATTTTCATTAGATTTATGATTATGTGCCTGATATTGAAGTTTCTCAACTTCCAAGAACAAGTTTTCATTATGAACTCTATATTTTTGAACTTTTCCACGCAAGAAATATTGCAAAATATTATATACCTTAGTTGTGATGTTAGATTTTTTACCAGCTTCATGTACTCTTTTCACCAGGAATGCTTCCAAGACTTCCTTCTTATCATCAATTACTTCTTCAGTTGAATATGCTGGAGTAATCTCGATAGCTTTCTTATTTCGTGTATCAACAGATTTTGGAGTCTTCTCGATAGTGGTAGAAGTAAATATTTCTTTTCCAAGTTTTGCTAGATCCTTTTCCACAACATTTTCAACTTCAATATTCTTATCAATTTGATATTTATAAACTTGTTTTTGAGTAATCTCAATAGCATCTTCAGCTTTTATCTTTATCTTAACCTGGACCTTCTCAACTTTTTTCACATCTTCAGTCTTTCCATAACTTTCAGCAAACAGACCTTCAATCATATCACTTGAGACAAATGAAACAAATAGATTTTTTGACAACTACTTTTACTTCCTTAGTTTTGGTTTTAGCTAGTAGAGCTATTGTGAATTTCAGATCCAAAACTTCAATTTGATAAGACCAATCATATTCACCATCTGTCTATGATACAGGTGCTCTATTTGAAGATATTCTAGCATTATCATATTCTTTGCCTCAATTTCAACTATTACCATCCTTTTCCACCTTTATTAGAATTGGTTTTTGCCTCTTTACATTCCCTAGCAAATTGCCTAGGTTTATCACAGTTGTAATTTCTCAAGCCTATTTTATCAAATCAAATCTTACTTTCATTGTTCACTTTAAGCATTTTTCTCCTTGTTCTTCTTGCAAAATTCTTAGCTCTATACACCATTATTGCAATTTTATTTTTTAATGTTAATCTCTTCTATATCATCTAAATTAACTTGTTGTAAGTAATAACCAAAACATTGGAGCACTTAATCTTCCTACCATGAATGCTTCATAGCTAGACATGAAAGTAGTGAACAAGGCAAGATGTTCTTCTAGAATTTGAATTGTTTGTTTGGATGGAATAGAATTATCAAAAAATTCTTATTGAACATGGGGTTGGGGATGTACTAGTGATATGTGTGGGATTCAGGATGAATTGATGAATATTGGGATTGCATGGTTGAATAATGGTTGGGATATGAAGCTTGAACATGTGATGCTAGTGTTTCTTGAATTGTTGGAACCAAAGTACTTCCTATTTGTTGTTTCTCATACATCTAGGAGTAGCTGACATACTAGTTTGGATTACTAGCCATCTTAGCATACAATGTGGTAGCTTTATCACCCATTAAGTTCAAGTGGTTTACAAGTCTTTGTTTATCATCCATTTCATATGCCTTGATAGTAGATATCAATCAATTAGAGGTAAAGTAAATAGATCTTGTGTTCTTTTGATTATCATGCAATTATTGTTCCAACTATAAGGCAATGAGTTTAATAGCTTGTTGTATACAAAAAATATTTTCCAAGACAATGCCAATACTCTCGTTACCAATTTAAGAAACCTTGAAATGTGATTTTCAAGAGTTTCACCAAGAACATGATTGGACATCTTGAATTCTTGGCTGAGCATGTCTTTCTTGCTTTCTCTTATGTCTTTGTTACCTTTTATTTGGGTTTCCATTGCATCCTACGGGACTTTTTCCCCTCTGAATTCTTTGAATTACTATGCAATATCAATTGTCAAAGTCATGGTTATGGTTGCATACTCTTTGTCATCAAGTTCTCGCTTCTTTATATCTTCTTAGTGCCAAAGGTGTACTGGATTTTGAACTATTTCTCCTTTGTCATTTTTATACAAAGCAATGTACGATCTGTATTTTGATCAACTGTAACATCCTTGGTTCAGTGTAAATGACATGGTTCTCAAACCTATAAACCTAATTAGCTTAATCATCCTTACTTAAAAGTCTTGGTGGTTTAGTGCTTGTACCAATCCCAGTATCTAAACTATGGGTAATAGTAAGTTTCTTCAAATTAGGGTTGATGGTCATAGTGAAAATCAAAAATCAAACTTCACAGAATTTCTTTAAAACTGAAAGTTCTTGCACGACACCTTAGATCTTTTCGCACAACAGACTTCGTAACATTTTGCAATTAGTTCAACTTATCGCATGAAGGGAATCTTTCGTTAACCGTCAATTGCAAGTAGTTCATGTTATTGCGCGATTTCTCAACTTCTCGCGTGCAAATATGGACATTTTGCATGTACTTTTCTTGCCAAATTAATCCTTTTCAGCTTGAATCTACTCACCAATTTGTTCAAAATTAATAATTGTGTAACACCCGGAAGTTTGACTTTTTGAAGTGATATGCGACTGAGTCTCAGTCGCATGGAATTCACGCGACTGGAGGTTCAATCGCACGATACTCGAACGATTGAAGCTCAACC
>BJCO01366057.1:0-11467 GCA_018326465.1 Flaveria floridana | reverse complement strand
CGTAATGATACACAATGCTCAGAAATGTTCATCAGTGGTATTAAATATCTTGGGTATATGGTCTTTATATAAAGACACTGCTGTCTCTTATAGACGCTTTGAATTTTTGCATGACCTCTCCATGGTTTGAAAGATTCATGTATTATGCTCGTTTCTTAGTTTCTTGGTATTAATCTCATGCATGAACCCGAATTTGCACATCCTATCATTTGTACCTGTAATATGGAACAATGCCTTTTATTATTAGTGCATGAATGTTCGTAGATCACTGCATTTTTACTTGATGTTATTTAACTCTACAAAGTTTATCATTTCCCTATTCTTTAGTTTGAAATGCCTTAAAAGTCTAAAGTAAGTCATTAAAACTGTTGATACTTTTTGATGCATCAAAGGCAAAACTTGATCTTTGAGACATGTTGTTCCAACGTACATTCGATAATTAAAAAATGTTTTAGTTTTAAGGGGAAGTTAAAAGTTGGTTATTTTAACAATTTCGTTTTCGTATTTAGTTATATGGACGAGATAGATTGGGAAAGTAACCTTGGGTGTTGTTCATGTGTTGTAAGTGGGTCAAACATTTCGTGTGTTTCTAAGGAAAACAACATTTTGGGGTTTGTAAATGGACCCGAGTCAACATAATGGATATTAACAATTGATGACATGCTTTGTGTGATTAGAACTGCATAAGAAGAAACAATGGTGGATGGCAAGAAACACCCAACGTTAACATAAGAAGGTTTCGATGTATATAGAAATAAGTAAGTTGTGAGATTTGATACATCTTGTTAGCACTTATGTTGCTATTATAATTAGTGGTATGGTAGGTATTGTGAAGGTGGCCAATGAGATTAGTACCTGAACTTATTTCGTGATGTACTCATTCATCATCTTTATTAACTGTAAGAAGTTTGAATGGATAACCACTACAAAATACTCAATGGGTACTATTATCGACCCCATCACTCGATAACCATGATCTCAGATGGGGGGGTTTTATTCATCGTAATTAGAGAGTTTCTATGATCACCAACTCGAATGGCGCAGATGTAAAAGTAAAGAGCTAAGATCCGTTGAAGCAACAAAACTAGGGTTTAATCGAGGGTAAATATAGTGTGTTTATAAAAGGTGCCCAGTTGTAGAGTCTGCGCACATAAGCAAACCTTTAGCATCACTGCAAGGATAATCATCCCACGACCAAGTTTCAACGTGAGAATAAATATTGATTCTTTAGGAAAGGATAAAGAGAGTAATTCGTAGTCGACTTTCCTTGCAAAAGGATTATATAATCTATTTATATTGGTGCATTAGGGGGTGGTTGTCCCTATTAAATGATAGTCATGCTACGTGTAATCATAACTACTACCTTCGCCATCATATGACATCACCATCGATGGCTATTTCAAGTTCTTTTATTCCACGTGTTACATTAAACGACAACAAAAAGAAAACCACCTACGGCTCTACGACGACATGGTACAACGTCCATCCGTCTCACGTGAGACAACGTAAAGGCCAAGGACAATTTGACGATGCTAAAACGACAACGACAAATAATAAACGTAGGAGGAAAGAGAATTTAAGTGTTTTTATCCTTTTATTTTCATTATTAATTTTAACTCTAAAACTTAAATCCATAAACTTTTACATAATTCAAGAAAAAATCATTTGTTCCTTTACAAAGCATCAATTTATCACAACTTTTCTCCACTTGATATCCATCTTCCCAAAGCCACAACAAAACCCCCCCAATTCCCCTGCCTCTTGCTTTTCACCATTTCTCCAAAATCAAAAAACAGAGGAATTACATCACACACCAAACAATACAATATACAAATTTACAGATTAAACAAAAAAAACAGAGTCACCGATACATTTCGATACAATAGGAATCTCGTAGCCTTCAATCTTTCTCTCTCTTCATCTCTTCATCTCTTCATCTCTGCTGGACTCGTCCCGACCCATATGAGCTTTTTAGATCTATCACACACAACACCCACAAATCTTTAACTCTATCCACTCGATTTGTATGTGTGGGTGATCTTTCTTTGATGGGTGAAGAGGTATTCCCATGGTTGAAGTCTCTACCTGTAGCACCAGAGTACCACCCAACCCTAGCTGAGTTTCAAGATCCAATTTCATACATCTTCAAGATCGAAGAAGAAGCTTCGAAGTATGGAATCTGTAAAATCATCCCTCCGGTCTCTGCTTCACCGAGGAAAACCGTAATTGCGAACTTGAATAGGTCTCTGTGTGCTCGAACCCCTGATTCATCACCTACATTCACCACGAGGCAACAGCAGATAGGGTTTTGCCCGCGAAAGCACCACCGCCCTGTGCAGAAACCCGTGTGGCAGAGCGGTGAGGTGTACACTGTGCCCCAATTTGAGCTCAAAGCGAAGAATTTTGAGAGGAGTTTCTTGAAAAAAGGGTCGAATTCGAAGAGGGGTTTGAGTGGTTTGGAGGTGGAGACTCTGTATTGGAAGGCTCATGTGGATAAACCCTTTTCGGTTGAGTATGCGAACGATATGCCTGGTTCCGCATTTGATCAAACAGGTGGTGGGTGTGTGAAGAAATTGGGGAAAAAGGATGTTGGTGATGGGTTGACAGTGGGGGAGACTGAGTGGAATATGAGAGGTGTTTCGCGGTCGAAAGGGTCTTTGTTGAAGTTTATGAAGGAGGAGATACCTGGTGTTACTTCACCTATGGTGTATATTTCTATGTTGTTTAGCTGGTTTGCTTGGCATGTTGAGGATCATGATTTTCATAGCTTGAATTATATGCATATGGGTGCTGGGAAGACTTGGTATGGTGTGCCTAAGGATGCTGCTGTTGCATTTGAGGATGTGATTAGAACACATGGATATGGTGGAGAGATTAATCCTATTGGTGAGTTGTGTTGTTACCTTTGGCAATTAGCAATTTAGCATTGATCTTTGAGTTTCCCCTGTTCTTTTTCCTGTTAACAGCATGCTCTGTTTCAGTTTGAAATATGTTCTGTACTTCACTAGTGAATGATTGATTGTAAATCGTTTGGTTAACTTCTGCTTGTATGAACTCTGTTCAATGCCTCTATGGGAGAATTGAAGAGATGAGGGATTTGAAGGGATATTTGTTTTTTCATTAGAAGTCAAAGATTCATACTGCATGTCACAATCTTATAATGCAAAAATCTATATTATTTGGTGACTGATAACTGGATATACTTAACGCATCTTAGAGGGGACTTATACAACTTCTGTTGTGTTTTCAGTGACTTTTGCCACTCTTGGTGAGAAGACCACGATCATATCCCCGGAAGTATTACTTAGGGCTGGGGTTCCTTGCTGCAGGTAAGACCTTTATCTTGTATTCAATATTCTGTTTTTGTTTATACCCCAAATGCTACATGATCATGCACTATTACAATTAATAATTGCAACATCAGAACTGTTGGGTTAAGTAAATTGTTGCATTCAGATATCATGAAAGCTAATTAAGTTTTACTTATATCCAGATTGGTACAAAATGCTGGAGAGTTTGTTGTCACTTTCCCCAGAGCATATCACTCTGGTTTCAGTCATGGTTAGCCTTTTTTGTCGGTATCTTTTGTTGCGGATAAAATGATAAGTTATCTATTGAATTTATGTTCATGCTAATGCCTAGTAGTAAATATACGTCCCTTTTTCGTTATATAGGATTCAACTGTGGGGAAGCAGCTAATATTGCAACACCTGGCTGGTTAGCAGTTGCACGAGATGCAGCAATTCGCAGGGCTTCGATTAATTGTGCTCCCATGGTGTCTCACTTTCAGTTGCTTTATGATCTTGCAGTATCATTCTCTTCAAGGTCTGTTCTCCTATCAAATCTGCATTTGTTAATCATGAATGTGCTGCCACTAGGATTGCTTCTTGATGATTATATTTTTAAGCTTGAACCTAAATACTTTTAGTTAAAAGGTAGAGGTGGCTATTTTAACCCATCTATTTTGATTTGTGCTTTGACTCAAAGGGGCCAATCAAAACTTTAGCTAAAAGGGAAACTTGCCAAATGGTCTGAAAGCTGTTTGAAGTCTTTTAAAGTACAACCTTCTAAATTACTTTATTCTAAGATTTTGGTTTTTGATAAAATGATATTATTTTTTCTATATTATTTACGGTCAATCCAATCACACCCACCTTGTTTTGGCCTTACTAAAAGCAACCAATTTACCAATGCATGAGTTGTTTTTGTTTGTTCTATATGGAACGGGTCAAATGCTGCAAGTTAAAACTTTAGCCCGAATGGGAGCAGGTCAAATGGGTCAGATAGGTGCTCAAAAGTGCTGAAAATTGATCAAAGTCCACTTTAAAAGCAAACATCCTCTTAAATTGTTTTGTTCAAAGATTTAAGTTGTTAGTGTCTATTTTTATCTTAATTCAGCATTACTTGTGTAAAGTTTTTAAAATTGGACAAAAGATGTTGGTGGTTTAACCGGACCTTACCCAGACTGTTTTGAACCATACTGAAAATGACCTGTTTTAAGTTGTTCCCCTTTTAACTCTTTGCTTAACTGGCCAACTGGCCAAAAGTCATAAAATCTGATAAAGTTTGTTTCATTCCTACTTCTACAGTGTACCAACAAGCATTAAACCTGAACCTAGGAGTTCCCGGTTAAAAGATAAGTTAAAAGCTGAGGGAGAATCATTGGTGAAAAGAGCTTTCTTACAAGACATAATGGAAAACAATAATCTTCTTTATGTTCTCGGAAAAGGTTCTCCGATTGTACTTGTCCCGGAAGAATTCTTAGACAGAAGGATTCCCCTCAGTTTAAATTTTCAAAATGATGAATTAAAATTCACGCATGTCTTGGATTCTGATGATGATGCCATCCTAGACAAAAGGCCGGAGAGAAAATACTCTTCATTTTGTACCAGGAATAATAGGATCTCATTGAATGGTGAAAAAGACGATACACATAAGGGTTTAGAAGGTGATAAAAAGCCCGACCCTGGTATTTTTTCGTGTGTTACTTGTGGGATTTTGTGTTATGCATGTGTTGCAATTATCCGACCTACAGAAGCAGCTGGAAATTACCTTATGTCAGCTGTTTGTAACGGCATTAGTGATCTAGTTGCTGCCACAGATCTCTTCTCTGCTAATGAAGATGCAAGTGTGGTGGGCCCTAAACCCTCTTCAGGTGCACCTTATTAGTTTTATAAATCATCTTACTGTTATTTTCTAGAATACACTGTAATGCATTTGAACTATGAGTGTGTCAAGCAATAGAGGTGGATAGATGTGTGCGAGTTGGATGAGTTGGTTAATGTGTCAAAATGGGTCAAGTTAAAGCAGGTCACTATTCGTACAGGTTGAAATGGGTGGGGTGGAGGTGTGCATGACCCCTAAACACTTTTCTGCTCATTTTTGAATCTATGTAGATCAAAGAATGTGTTAACTATGATTACAATAACAGTATTATAAAAAACTTTTATATAAATCTCTAAATGGCATGATTTAGGAAGGCTGTGATGTATTTAATAGATTTTTGGTGACTTTCACATCCTGTTCGTAAGTAAATGTGTTGAACTGCCACGTCTAGCCATTTCTATCCTGAAAGATGGTCAGCCGTCAGCTTGTAGAGCATGTTTTCATGCTAAAAGTTCATACCTCTAAGTGTATAATTCTTCAAGATACAAAGTTTTTATAAGTATGTTTAGTTTTTTGCAGCCAATCTCTTTCTTGTAGTGCTCTTTTCTGTAGTTCAATGCATTTATTGTATTATTTTTGAAGCTACGTTCATGTCAATTTTGAAATAAAAAAGCTATTAGAAGTCAAATTCACTACAAAGTATATAGAGCTTCACATTTAGGCCATTATTAACTTTTCTTTATTCATATGAACACAGAGAATATGGCGAAAAGAAATTGTGACGGCTTGTTTGATGTTCCGGTAAAATCTAGTGACCAAATTCAAATTGTAAATAATTTGAGTATAACCTCACCTCCTGCATCACCAAAAGTTAATTCTTCTCTTGGCCTATTGGCCTTAGCTTATGCTGATTCTTCAGATTCTGATGATGATCATGTGGAGACAAATATCCATACAAATTATGGGGATCATGAGGACAGGAAGAATACAAATGATCAAACTTTTGAATGTCCTGTTGAGTTTGAAAGAAATAGAAGTTTTAAGGAATCAAATTGTGAAGAAAATTCAATATTAGATGAACATGAGAGTGATAACAGGCCTATGAATACAACATGTGATGAAGATTCTTCCAGAATGCATATTTTCTGTCTTCAGCATGCTTTAGAAGTAGAACAAAGACTTCGGAGCGTTGGTGGTGTTCATGTGTTGCTCCTCTGTCACCAAGGTACTTTTTCTCATCCTGTTAAGTTGAGTGTTTTGCTTTAAAACAAACTCTCAAGTACAATGGCTCTTAAGTCTTAAGTGCTAATCACAGAGAATATAAATGTAAGGTAGATAACCTAGGAGTTTAGGGAAGTTACATTGTGGAAAAAGCATGCCTATAATTAGACTGAAGTCACAAAACACACACATAAGGGCAGGCTGGATAGTGACTCAAAACAGTTTAAGTTGAAGCGGGTCATCTTTTGGGACACGTTGGGTTAACCCACAAACAATTTTTTGTCAATTATATATAAATATGTAATGTATTGATTAGAATTTACAAAGACTATTGGATTAATAATCACATCTTTGAAAAATGATTTAAGAGGTTGTATGCTTTAAAAATTAAAAATTGGACTTTGGGAGCTTTCAACCCACTATTAGTTGTGCCTTTAGCTAATGTAGTAACGTCTCTAACGTTTTAATTGACCCGTTCGAGATAAACTACAACACAGATCAAATTGTTCTCAAGTAAATTGTGTTGATCACCACTTCCAATTACAACCTATATATAAACAAACAAAGATAATAAACTTGTAATAACACAACCATGCTGAGTTATGATTTTTTTTTTTTTTGTAGCATCCATTTAAATAAAACCATTAATCCAAATATGAAATGAAGCAAATAACATAAAATTGTGAAGGGTATATGCTTAAACTATCTGCAATATATCCATAACTGACTTATATTAGAATGATCAACTTGATGGAGATTTTTAGGCTCTACTAATATAATTTAAATTCAAAATTTCACAAAAAATTAAATAATTTTAAGCCAGCTCATTATAAAAATCCATCAAAATTGCATACCTTAAGCTTTAATAAAATTTGTTATACAATCAAATCAAATTTATGAGAAATTAATTGACAAAACTAGGATGAAAATATAGATAGTACACATGTATATAATTACTATAAAAATAGAGAATAAAATATATGAAGGGGGAATTTCACATACTCCCCCTCCAAACTTGCAAAATATTGTATATAATTTTACCTGTGTTGATGGAGTATGGACACCTAAGCAAAAATGATGTCATCAATTTACTCTTCTGTTATACAGATAGATATAGTGAAAGAGTTCTCCACCTAGGCTACAGTTAACGGTTGATGTTGTATCACATTGTAGTTAATCACTGACTAGCCATCGTAACTGCTTTTACCTCGTATATATGAGTATGTTTACATGTGTTCTTATTTATATTTCTAATAAAAAAGATGTGTTTCTATGCCATCTTTGACATGCACAAAACCATCATTTCATGTAGCGATGACAATATGGAACTATTTACTTATAATTGTGTTGATTTTAATCAAAAGGGTTAAGCTAGAAGATTTAATCGAGAAGGGTACGGGTCAAATGTGTTCGAATGTTTTGGAAGTCGTTCAAATTGTATTTAAATTCATAAAACCCCAAAAACTGCTTTATTGAAAAATAAAACTAGATTTTTACCATATTAATACTACTTTTTTGTTTCATAGTTATATATTACACATTATTCGTCTACAAAATTTCAAAGAAAGTGTTACGGGCCAGATTGGGCTGAACCGACCCGTTTTGGCTTGCACATAAATATTATCTGTTTCAAGTCAACCCACAACACGGGCATTTGGCCATTTTGCCACCTTCAGTTTCGTGTTTATGCAATTCCTTTACCTTTTCACATGTGAAATAATCAAGATATAATTAACCGACACATATTGGTATACAATGTGCAGATTATCCCTCTTTCGATTCTGAAGCAAAATCAGTAGCAAAAGAATTCGGAACGGATTATAGCTGGACCGATCTTGAATTTAGAGAGACTAACCAAAAAGACGAAAAATGGATAAAAGCTGCTCTAGATAATGAAGAAATCACTCATGGCCAGAGGGACTGGGCTGTAAAATTAGGGATGAATCTTTTTTACAGTGCTAGTCTTAGCCGATCTCCGCTTTACAGCAAACAGATGGCATATAATTCAGTTATTTACAATGCGTTTGGACATAGTTCTCCATCTAACAGCCCTGCAAAACCCAAGCCATCTGGCAGGCAGAAAAAGATTATCGTGGCGGGAAAATGGTGCGGTAAAGTATGGATGTCGAATCAGGCTCATCATTTGTTAGTAGATCGGGACCCCGATGAACAAGATGAAATTGGGTGTTCGGTTTTGTCAAATTCCAGAAATGAAAGACCATACGAAAGACCATTTGAAAGGACCCAAGTGGTATTTAGTAAGAATTCTTCAAGGAAAAGAAAGAATGTTACAGTAGAAAGTAGGCGAACGAGTGTCACGAGTAAGGTCCCTAAAGTAGAGCCATCACCATCACCATCACCACCACCACCATCACCATCACCATCACTGCCGCCTTCACCGTCACTGTCACCGTCACCACCGCCATCACCGACAGGGATTGATATGCCATTGACTGGTGGTTTCAGGCGGCAGCCTAGGACCAATATTCGGAAGAATCAGTTTACAAAGGAAGCAGCCCCATTGTCTAGAAACAGTAGATCATTCAACATGGATTCTGAGGAAGAGGAAGAGACCCGAGGCGGGCCCAGCTCTCGGTTAAGAAAAAGAATCATAAAACCGCCATCTAAAGACTTCGGTGACTGGACAGAATCAAAACCGAAGATCAAGAAACAAAACGACACCAAGAAAGCAAAGAAATCGCGTGTTGTTAAACCAAGTGATCAAGAAGAGGAAGGTGAGTTCGGTTGTGACGTAGAGGGATGCAACATGAGTTTCGAAACCAAACACGACCTCATGATCCACAAAAAGAACATCTGTCCCGTAAAAGGGTGCGGGAAGAAGTTCTTTTCACACAAATACCTCGTGCAACACAGGCGCGTGCACATGGATGAACGACCGTTGCAATGCCCATGGAAAGGGTGTAAAATGACATTTAAGTGGGCTTGGGCACGAACAGAACACATAAGGGTGCACACAGGGGCTCGACCGTATGTGTGCACCGAGGCCGGGTGTGGTCAAACGTTTAGGTTCGTGTCGGATTTTAGTCGGCATAAAAGGAAAACGGGGCATTCGGCGAAGAAGCAAGTTGGAGGAAGGTGAAAGTTTGATGTCATGGAATGTAATGTTAACATGTTAGAGAGATTAAAATGTAACTTTTGTTTCTAATTGTTAACAATTGATGCAGGAATTAGGGTTTTCTTTTAGGTAGGAAGAGATTACCCTTTTGTGACGGTGTGTTATTCTGTCGCTAAAGGGGACCTTTGTGATTAAACTCCAGTTACACATTATTGCATTGGTTTCTCTTTTTTACCGTTTTAAGTTTTAACATGCAAATAATAATTAAGTTCATGATTATTATTTGATGAAGTCACATTGCTCTTCATACTTTTCCTTTAACTGTTATTTGACATTAAAATTTTAGAGAACTTTTTATAAAAATGATTATTTTACCTAAAAAATTTTAACAGAAAAATTCACACCCCTTAAGATTCTTTAAACCTGAATACCAAATTCAACCTCCCACATCTTTCTTTTTCTGATCCCAGTCCCAGAAACTGGTGTAAGTTTTAGGCTTTGTGTTTAGGGCCTCAAAATTATTATACCTTCTAGCTTTCTTAAAATAAAAATTTATTAGTTTAATAGTTATTTGAAATCAATAAAAATTTATTAGTTTAATAGTTATTTGAAATCAATAACTATTTTCTTCCAAAAGATTAAAAATATCAATTTACCTCCAAAAGTTTCATATGTTGTTTCAATTTCAATCCAAAAGTTTCATTATCTTGGATAAAGTTGAAACAACTAATGAAAATTTTAGATTGAAATTGAAACAACATATGAAACTTTTGGAGGTAAATTAATATTTTTAATTTTTTGGAGGGAAATAGTTATTTTTAACAAATTTTGTGAAGTAAAATTGAATTTAACTTTTTTTTTATAATTATCCACTATAGCATTTCGTAGGTCATACATGAATATGTGATTCACAAGTATGCCTTTGGTAAATAACGGTACGTCTATGGTTCTTTTGTAGAAACATTGGACAACCCTATAGGGATGTCACAATTTTCATTTTAACAATATTCACTCAAATCAAATTCTTATTTACTTCTTAACATTGCTAGGGGTTACACTACCTCAATGATGCACCTAACACAATTACGTCCCACAATTCAAAACACCTCTCTTTTTCCAACCAAATTCATTTGCAATGATGTTTAAAGGTATATATACCACTATTTGCGCATAATCATATAACTTACAAAAGTTCTTATTTTTTACACTGATGTAATACATTCATTGAATGAGACTCACAACACATCTAAAATCTTAAGGAAAGTTCTTAAGAATATAACCGGGGAATATGGTTCAACATTTTAACAAGATTAAACACGTGCGTGGGTTGGGTGATATGAACCCACCAACCATAACCCAACATAAACCGACTAACACTGTTATTTAACATCACATGTAAGAAAACAATATAACTAATAGATTTTTAAAAAGTTATTAGAAATGTCAATAAGTTGCACAAATAAATTCCAAGCCCTAAACCGGTTAGGATTGAAACCAATTCAGTTTGATCAATGAAAAGTCAAAACTAGTTTGAAACTCAACCCAATTTGGGGCACCAATTTCTTCACTGCTTTCAGTCATTTTACTCGGTTCACTTCGGTTTAACCGCTTTCTAGGGAGAGAATTAAAAAATCGAGCCATAACCTACAGTTTCTATCAGTTTCAAACTAATTTTAAATAGTAGCGCTTCCCACTCGGTTAGGTTTCAGTTTGGGTTCTGGTTTCAGTTCGCGAACCGATGTGGACGTGCACGGTGCACCCTTAATTTAGATCTAAAGAAGAATTTCTAAGGACCAGTCAAACACCAGGCTTCTAAATTCTAATTCCTGTATTCGAAATTTGAGGGTAGATTTTGTCTATTCTCCAAACTACAGCCCCAAACGGAAAAAACTAACACCGTTATCATTTACTCATTAATTCCCACTCTACCCTCACCAGTCTACCTTCACAAGTTTGACTCGATTCTTCTCTCCCATCTCCGGCGTAAACAGATCGCCGGAGACCGGTCAACGGCCACCTCCGGCCAACAGTGACGGTGAACCCAATAGAATTAGTTAAGGGAGA
>BJCO01366054.1:0-13213 GCA_018326465.1 Flaveria floridana | reverse complement strand
GGGGGGGGGGGGGGGGGGGGGGGGGTTAAGGGGGTTGCATGTTGGATGTTGACTAATTTCAAGAAAGCCATAAGATAGAAGGATGTGAGTATTGAAGTAGGCCCATTCCTCTGTTTTTTGTGTGTTAGAAATTGAGGGATTTAAATGACACCACCATACCATCTCTGTGATTATATGCTATTAAAGACCTTCTTTTCTTTCTGTCTCTCTCATCTTTAACCATTTTTCTTCAAGAATTTTAGTTTCAGATTCTGGGTGTCCAATAAAAATCAAAACTTTACATGAAATCATGAAACTTGAAGAGAATAACAGGGTCATGGATGTAGTTGAAGTGCATGATTCAAGTTCATCACAAAGTGAAGAAGTCATCCCTATTCACAAGGCTGGTTTTCACCGTCTTCTTCTACTTTCTTACTTATTGATATGTTGGTTTCTTTTCTTTATTCAAATCATTAAATTATGCCTATTTGTATGAATTCACTTATGGGTCTTGCTTAATTCAGATATTTATTACCAAAGTTATTAGCTTTTTAAGTTTTTAGCATGTGGACAGTGACGGATTCAGAAATTTATGATCGCGTGTCACTGTGTCAGTCATAAGTTCTATTCTATTGTCGGTTACAACCAAATGGTCAAACACATACTTAGAATTAAGAAACAAACTGTTTGTTCATAGTATGGTTATTTGGATGGTGTGTGAGGATTGAAATGATGTTTTTGTATAATTCTTCCATTGCATTTTGCTGAAAGATGATATTTGTTTTTGAAGATAAATTAATGATCACTTGAATCTAAATTTTGCATGATGAACACAATCTTCTCAAGTGTGTCACATTAATTCGCTTTAAATACTTTATCGGTGACTATTTTAAAATTAAAATTTTAAAAATTAATAAAGTAATTAAAGCGAATTATTGTGCACTATTAAGAAATTATGTGAATGAGAATGAAAGTTTAGCTTGTTGTTGGAGAAAGATCAATGAAGTTAGGTTCGATGTGAACTTGTTGCCTTTTAAGTTCATGTCAATTTTTTAGATTCTTTTAAAGAATTCTCTCATGAGCAACAAATTGATGCTTTTATTAAAACTTGTTTTGGACCATAAGCACTTTCTTTTTTTTTTTTTTTTTTTTTTTTTTTTTTTTTTTTTTTTTTTTTTTTTTTTTAAATGAGATCTTTGTAACTATTTCCATCATTTAGTGTCAAACTTGGGTTTCAAGACTTGTGTATCCCTCATGATAGTTGCTTAGAAAACAAAACACATGATGTTGGCTCTACAATTGCAACATATACCTAACAAACACATGTTCTGTCAACTTATGATTTCCACTTTAAAACGGTGAAATCGTTACTTTTGCTGCTCAAAAAACGTGACAACCCAAACCTGTTTATGTAGAACGAGGGTGATTCGTGCAGGATATGTAAACGGGTTGTTATACTCGTATCAGAATCCGGCTTCTATTAACAATCTTTGGTGAAAAGCTCCTTATATAGGGGGCTAAAAGCAAGTACAAAAGACTAATCCTTGTTTACAGGCAGAAAGTAATTTTTCTTTTAGCTTACTTTTATTCCCACTTATGCATCCTTGTGATTATATGTTTATAATACTAAAAGACTGTTTTGGTCACTAGATTTGTGGCATGCTTTATGCAACTAGAAATTTCTGTTGTGATTATGTGATATGCTTGATAATACTCATCTTAGTGCAGGATGATTTGGATTGCATTTATTTATCAAACAAATTTGCAAAAAGAACCAAAAGTTATTTCCTTATTTGCAATGCAAACTATTTTTTGCATGTGGGGTTTGTTTTTACTTTTTAGTTTCAAAAGGTTGCAACTTTCTTGTCGTTAGCTTTAGGGGGAGTTTGTCATTGCGTTTTGAAAGTAATTATGTTATATCAGATGGCGTTTGCATTGCGTTTTGAAAGTAATTATTTTATATCAGATTGCGTTTGTCATTGCGTTTTGAAAGTAATTATGTTATATCAGATTATCAATAGTAAGAAAACAAATTTGTACCTCATTGTTAAAGTTGCTTTGCAGCTTGAATAAACAAACTACAAACAAATTATCTGCAACTTGAAAACACAATAATCAAATGAACATGTTCATAACACAATGCCAAACACTCCTCATCATTTCAAGAATTTCTTGATTCAACCATTTGATCATCTCATGATTTTTCTTCATCGTAATCAAATGATCATGTTCATAACAGAATGCCAAACACTCCTCAATATTTCAAGAATTTCTTGATTCAACCGTTTGATCATTTCATGATTTTTCTTCATTGTTTTCAGGTTGAGGAAGAAATTTCTACTGCGCTTACAGAAACAGCAACCGCGAAAAACTGGAAAAAACAAAATCTGTTTCTGGAGATACCATCAAGAACATCACAGCCTTCTTCATCTCAAGAAGTTCAAATCAAGATTGCCTTGACACCGACTCCAACTCCTAAAAAAGTAAACTTCAATCTACCACAAAGCCCGTCAGAGATTACAACAAATGCAACTCCTGCTAATTATTCATCAAGAACCAAATCTTCAAAGAGAAGTCTACTACCCAAACTGAACTTTATGAACAGGAATTCGATCCCCGATGCAGAAAAGATTGATGGTAATGTATTTCCAGCAGCCTCGTCGTCTGTAACACATGAAAGAACTTCGATTGCGAGATCATGGTCACTTACAAAAATCTTTACCCCTCAGAGGACATCTTCTTTGCCTGGTACCCCCATTGCTCAATCAGATCAAGGATCTGTGCTTGGAAACTCTGGCGGTTCACTTAATTTGGAGGTATGTTGACTTTCAGCTCGTTAAGTTCTACGCATTGACCATAGATAGTAGGTGCAGCCAGGTGGCAGTTTCGACCCGTTTACTTCAGATTGGGTAATTTTTGTTTTTGTTTTATCTGAAACGGGCCAAACAAAAAAAATGACTTGGACGGGTTGAATTGACCCGAAGTCTATTTTTAATACATGCAACCTCCAATATCCTTTTTGTTCAAGACTTGGACATTTACTGTAAAACTAAACAAACAAGTGTTACGGGTCAACCCAACCAGCCCAACCCGTTACAAACCTTACTAAAAGATGACCCCTCACTCGACCCGTGCACCCATCCATCCTGCTGATTTTAAAAGTGTCAAAATATTTTAATCTCTTTCATGTGGTTTACTTGTAGACTAAAATCCAAGGGCATATAGCCCGGTCACGTTCAGTCCCAGTCCTCAATGAAGATATAAGCATCAAGCGAATGGACTCATTCTTCCGTGTGATTCCTTCAACACCACGAGTTAAAGATTCTGATACCGCTCCACCAACCCCTTCTCCAACTCGTGACACGGGTAAGTAATACTTTTAATTGATAGTTTTAATACAGCTTGAGTCTTTAACAAATATTTACATATATGACATGATTTGTTTCTGATATATGTGAGGAATTTCTATTATTTCTTAAGGTAATGAAGAAGGGGATGGTGAAGACATACTTGAAGAAGAAGCTGTTTGCAGGATATGTTTAGTTGAATTATGTGAAGGTGGAGAAACACTGAAAATGGAATGCAGTTGCAAAGGGGAACTCGCGTTGGCTCATAAAGATTGTGCAGTAAAATGGTTTAGCATCAAAGGTAACAAGACTTGCGATGTGTGTCACCAAGACGTACAAAATCTACCCGTTACACTTCTAAGGATACAAAGTAGTGTCAGAAACCGAAATACTGGTGCAAGTAGATCATCTCACCCCTTGGAAGTCAACGGATACGGGCAAGTTATCATATTATCCCACTTTTTACCACTTTCTTTTTTATGTTTAACTCACGGGTCAGGATCTAAAACGCGTTCATTGGGCAGTGATGTCTATAGGGTGTGGCAAGAAGTGCCGATTCTTGTTATTGTCAGCATGTTATCCTATTTCTGTTTCATTGAGCAGCTTCTGGTAAGACTCATGAGAAAACTGTTTATATAATGATTGCATAGAATCTTGACAAAAACATATTATGTGTGAAGGTTGGGAGCATGGGTACGAGTGCCATCGCGCTCTCGCTTCCATTTTCGTGCGTTTTGGGTCTTCTTTCATCCATGACCTCTTCAACCATGGGTAAGTAGTCAATCTTTAGTGTTCATGGTTCACTTTACAGTAAACCATTTGATAATGTTCTGATTTCTTTACAGTGAGAAGAAGATTTGTGTGGCTATATGCATCGGTTCAGTTCGCATTTGTAGTAATCTTCGCGCATATTTTCTTTTCTGTGGTAAGCAGCCCACAAAGTTCATTCATTTCTTTCACACAAACATGAAAACACACTAACTTTTGTATGGTGTTTTCAGGTGCATGTGCAGCCCGTTTTGTCGATTCTTCTTGCAACATTTGCAGGGTGTGGGGTTGCAATGAGCAGTAGCTCGATTGTTGTAGAGATTATAAGGCTAAAAAGGCGATGTTGGCCCGACGGATCAGATCAGCAAATGGATTCTCAGATTGTTTTACATCCACAGCCACAACACGCGCAAACTGCAGCCTCATCATCTCATGTTGTTCCTCCACAGGGAATTGAAAGTGAGAATACAGAAGCTGATAGAGGTAGCTAAGTTTGGTATGAGATCATGGTTCATGTGATGATTTTGTGGTTTCAGTTGAGATAAGAGTGTAGTGACAAAATTTAATCTGTATATTGGTGAAGTATATCAAAAAGTTTTCATGAAAATTCAATTTATTGACTTATTGTGTTTATTATCCATACGGCGTATGCTGGTGATTTAGTGTCATCAAAGTCATTTTTAGTGTAACTGGATTTACTTAATACAAGTTGAGATATTAGAATATAATTTTAGGGGTTGTTTGGTTGGGTCTGACCAACCTCGGTCAGACGTGCACGTCTGACTCGGTCAGACGTGCTTTGTTTGGTTGTTTGCATCTTATCGGAGAATAGGTCTGACCGAACCCCTTATTCGGTCAAATCTAAACCCACATCTGACCCGAGTCAGATGTGAAGTCGGTCGGCGATGTGGTTCACGGTGGTGGTTCGCAACAGCGGTTGAGGAAGAAGATGACCAACGGTGGTGGTTTGCAACGTGGTTCACAGTGGTGGTTCGCGACGGCGGTTGAGGAAGAAGATGACCAAACATACCTCACGGTGGTGGTTTGCCACGTGGTTCACGGTGGTGGTTCGTGACATGGTTCACGGTGGTGGTTTACGACAGTGATTCACAAGCTCTCTGTCTCTATCGATTGGGGTGTTGGTGGGTCTAGGGTTTGGGGATTGTGGGGTGAGGGAGAAGATGCAGGTGAATGAAGGGGTGGTTTGAGAGGTGATGTTTTTATTTTATTTTATTAATTTTTTTTTACAATCAAACACACTTATTAATTCAGTCAGACCTCTTACTGGTTCAGAATTTATTCAATTAGATTATATAGATGTATTATTATATTTAGTTATACACACTTTATATACAATAATACATCTATATAATTTGTGTAATGATGTATATAACTTTCAAGTTTTAATTTTTATAAAGAGTCTCTGATGATATTATTAATTATAATAATACATCTAACATTCTACATTGTTATACTTAACTTTAAAATATGATTTTTTATTGTGTAATGAATTTTAATTAGCAACTATTATTCCTTATCATACGTCTAACTAATTAAAATGGCAAGTCAAAATTATCTATAATGATGTTAAAACTTATAACAACTTGTATTTATATAGACATACATTTCATATATCTGAAGTTCAAGGTTTTACGTTTTTAAAAAATACTATTTATATTCTCAAGCAATTATATGTCAATAATTTTCGTTAACATATATAATATACTAATCACGATTCCATTTTAGCTCACCATAAAAAAATAATTTTTGCTTTTTGAGAACTCCTCATGACAGGGGCGAGTTCTGAGTTTGATTTGACAGCTCCTGCATTCACAAGGACTCTATGTGACACGTTGACCGCGACCGAGAACCCGCCCATGACAAGAGCGGGTACCCATAATGTCAAAACCCAAAAAGAAAAACCTCTCCTATCAACCATCTCTTTTAAAAAAAACCCATTTTTTTTTAAAAAAAAATTCAACAATGTATCTTTATTGTTTATTTGTTTATTTATCTGAACCCATATGTTATGCTTTATAATAGATTAAGCCACGTTTATCTGTTTGTTTCACTTTCACTACGCTTAAAATTAACCATATGATTTTAACACTAATGAATCATCAATGAGGTTCTAACACTAATGAATCATCAGATTCTCCAGATTATGAATCAAAGCTTAAACATTAACTAGACACGAATGATTCACACAAACATCTCAAATAATCAATCAAAAAATTGATGATCTAATGATCTGATGATCTGTTTGATTCATCAATGATGCTCTATAACTAACGAATCATCAAGTAGTTCATATCATGAATCAAAGCTTACGCATCAACTAAACACGAACAACGAACAATTGTTCAAAACATCTCAAAAATCAATCGAAAAACTGAAGATTTGATTAAACTAAACCTCACAAATCCATATAACAAATCAAACAAACTTACTATCTCAATCCTGAGGAATCTCAACATCTCCATCCGCAATCTCCTGCTGCAAATCCTTCGGATCCTTTCCATCAACCGTACATCCAACCGAAACACACGTCCCAAGGATCTCCTTCACCGTCCCCTGCAACTCCTTCGCCATAGATCTAGACCTCATGATCTTCGCAATCTCAATCACATCATCAAGCGATATGTTACCGCTGTGCTTAATGTTCTTCACCTTCTTCCGATCACGCTCCGGCTCCTTCAACGCCTTGATCACCAACGCCGCGGCGGACGGCACGACGGAGACCTTCGCCTGACGGTTCTGGACGGTGAGTTTGACGGTGACTCGGAGGCCTTTCCAGTCCTTTGCGGTTTCCTTTGCGATGTCTTCGCCGATCTTCTTCGGTGAGAGACCGAGTGGACCGATTTTCGGAGCGAGTGAACTCGCTGCACCGACCTCTCCGCCGGTGACTCGGACGTAAACGTCGACCACTTGTGATGGATCGAACTTCGGTGGCATCGTCGGAGAATGATGATCGGAGGCTAGGGTTTGTTGAAGATGATGCGTTGATGATTTGATATTCTAGGGTTTAGCTTATTGGGCCATGGGGGTGGGTAGAACATTAAGGCTTGAGCCCATGATTGGGGAATTGAGAGTGTGGTAACTAGCCCATGTCTTTAAGCCTTTGTCATTTATAGGTGTGTTAAAAGGATGAGTTAATCTTAGGGGTTGTTTGTTTATGTCTGACCGGGCTGACCCAACTGACTCGGTCAGCGGGTCAGCCCGTTTGATACTCGCGTGGAGCCAGCTGACCGGGTCATTTCTTCTGACCCAAACCTGAAAAAATGCGTTGCTGACCCAAAATCTGCATCTCCTTCTCTCTATTGCACACCACCAACACCCAAATCCGAAGCCCTGCACTCGATCGACCACCTCCCCCTCCCCCGGCGCTCTCGATCGGCTACCTCCCCTCCCCCTGCGCTCTCAATCGGCCACCTCCCCTCCCCCTGCGCAACTTCCCCTGCCCAACCCCGACCTGCGCGAGCCCTAACCGAGCCCCACCGACCTGCGCGAGCCCTAACCGAGCCCCTCCGACCTGCGCCAGCCCTAACCGAGCACCTCCGACCTGCGCGAGCCCTAACCGAGCACCTCTCGAGCGCCTCCCGAGCATCTCCCTGCGGTAATCGTCATTTATTTATGAATATAGATGTATATGCATATAGATGTGATATGTGTATGTAGATGTGTATGTAGATGTGTATGTAGATGTATATGCATATAGATGTGTATGTATATGTGTATGTAGATGTGTATGTAGATATATATGTGTATGTAGATGTGTATGTAGATGTATATGTGTATGTAGATGTGTATGTAGATGTGTATGTAAATGTATGTGTATGTAGACGTGTATGTAGATGTATGTGTATGTAGATGTGTGTGTATGTAGATGTATGTGTATGTAGATGTATATGTAGATGTATGTGTATGTAAATGTATATGTAGATGTATGTGTATGTAGATGTATGTGTATGTAGATGTTATTTTTATCATTCAGTAGAGTCAGTCGGATACTAAATCAAACAGCCGAGTTTCAGTCAGATGCAAACTCAGTTAGAACTTCTTACTGGGTCAGCTTCTGACTCAGTCAGATCTTACACAGTCAGAGCAATCAAACAGCCTCTTAGGGTCTGTTTGATAATTTTCGAATGATTAAGTGCTGAAATAATAAAAGGTGTGAACCATTAACAGGTTGGAACCGTTAACATGTTTGAACCATTAAGAGTTAGTATATCGTTTAATTATTCAAATGCAAATGTCTGACCAATTCAGATAAGATGTCTTAACCATTTAACTTAGACCTCTAAATCATTTAACATTAGTATAATGCTTAATCATTCAGAGGAAAATGTCTGAACTATTCAAACATCTGTTCGCAAAACAAACAGTCTGAACCATTAAGTGTTGAACCATTCAATCATTTAAGTAATTAAGAGGCTGGTTCAGATACTGTCAAAAGACCCCTTAGAAACATCCTAATCCTACGTATAGATTGTTCTTGACTTTTATTAATTGTCATGGGAAAATATACAACGAGAGGAGACTTTCGAGGGAAATCTTGGGATAAACATTCGTGTGTTAGTACTACACTACTACTTATAGAAATTAGCATCGTCTTAATAACAAGATCGCCTAGTGATAGCCCCTTTGGTCGAGTTCCACCATACATAAGAATCTTAGTAACGATACTCGAACACCCACCTTGAGTAATGATATGTGGTCTAGCAACCCTAAAAGTTTAAGTGCGTTATCAGAACTTAAGTATTCTTTTTCTTCGGTGAAAACAATGAAAGCAACTAATCATTTATTTCCTGTACAAATTTATTTACTGAGAAGCAAGAATAAATTGTACAAAATGAAGCTTGAGGTACGCTTATTTTTCTTTTTGAAAAACACGAAACCATGTGGTGAGATGAAAATCCGGAATCAAAAAGTTTTGGTGAAAAAAAATAATAGTTAGCAAAGAGAATAACTTAGCAAATGTCGATGCAACAATTATATGGAGATGGAAAAGTTTAAGACAAGAAAGTGAAGAACAAAGTTGCATCAAAGATGAATCATTCAAAGTATAAAAAAAATACATATCGGTTTTTTGGGTTGGAACCGGTCCGGCTCGGTTCCTAACCGGTTCCGGTCCAAAAACCGGTTCCAAAACCGGTATTTTTTATCTTTTAGTTCAATAAATAATATATTCAAAGTATACAAAAGATACATACCGGTTTTTTGGGCTAGTTCCAAACCGGTTTTTTTGGGCCGGTTGGTAAAAACCGGTTTGGGCTAGAAATATACAAACCGGTTCCAACCCGCCGGTTTTTTCCAGGTTGAAACCGGTTTGGCCTACCATCGGGTTGAAACCGGTTTGGCCTACCATCGGGTTGAAACCGGTTCGGTTCCGGTTCGGTTCCGGTTCGGGTTACCGGTTCAGGTCGGGAAACCGATTTGTATGTGCACCTCTCATGAATGTGGGATGGAAAAATGTAGATTATAAAGAAGCCAAGTAAAGGTATTTTGGGTTAACAACAACACCGCTACACTCATTCGGGTTGGTTATGCAAATTGCATTCGCGACTACTAATACCTGTCTACCCGATGAAAGATTTTAAAAATGTAAACGTCAGTTGAGTACTGTTGAAGAAGTTGAAATGGTTTTGGGTATCTGCTAACACTCTAAAACAATTCTTGAAACAACTTATATTTATGGCTAGAGAACAACTTTATTATAAATAGTTGGTATTGATTATTGTACTTTGTATATCGTCAGATCTTACTGAGAAGCAAGAATAGAATGTACAAAGTGAAGCTCCAAAGTATGTTTTTTTTTTTTTTTTTTGAAAAACACCAAACCACATGGTGAAATGAAAAGCCTATTAAGCAGGTTCGTTATTCACAAGTAAAGGTATTCTTGGTTAACGACAACCCCACTACCACTCATTCTGGTAGGTCATGCAAATTGCATTCACGACTACTTATACATGTCTACCTGATGAGAGATTTCAAAAATGTGAACGTCGGGTGATTGTTGGAGAAGTTGAAACGTTTTATGGTGTCTGAAAGGAGTATTGTCACTAACTATAGTATGGTAGGGAGTTCATATACGAAATATGATTTTTATTTTAGAATGAAAATTACCATAGATAGGTTGAGATGTCTTGTAAAATTACTACATGTTCACACGCTTTTGAATCGATTTTGGGTTGATATTTGAGACAAACTGATGCGACAGGAATGAGATATCGAATGAAAGTCAATCGAAGAGACTAATGACTTTCCTTTTTTTCACTAAGGAAATCTGCTAACACTCTAAACAATTCTTGAAACGACTTATATCTATGGTTAGAGAACAACTTTATTATAAGTAGTTGGTATTGATTATTGTAGTTTGTATTCAGTTTTTATTAAAAAAATAAAAAAGTCATGTTGTTGCCCACAAATTTATTGTTGTCTTCTGCTCTTGATCCGATTGTTTATACCAACATGTCTATTAATTGTCTATATTATATTTCTGTACTAGATACCTTGAAGAACAATTGCAAAGCAATGAAAACTGTATTTTAAACTGTTAATTAAACTGAAATATACTAAACTTAGACATAATATTTATTAATTTTAAAGATTCTTAGATACCCTTTTTATTAACTTTTATTTAGCTTATTCAAACTCCTAAAATGTTTTTTTTAAACGGATAAATTTTACCCCATCTATTCCTTACACCTAATCTAGATTATAACTAACTTACATCAATTTGTAATAACCAGGACTCAAACCCTTAACCGCAAGAGAAGTTCCCTACTATAACTGTAAATGTGATCTCCAACTGGATCTGATTCTCTCCAATTAACTTCGATTTAACTACTAATAACTGTTGATTCAAGTCTACACACAATCAAACAACACTAGTTAAAGCATTACAGAGATAGAAGTCTCCCTGTAACAATCCTCCCGTATGAGAATAAATAGTCGGAATAAGTAAGTAATGCGTAGTGAGAGAAAAAGAGAGAACTTATGTAGTATTTTGTGCATGGGAAAATCACTCCCTTGACATTATATTTATAGCGTTTCATGATACATGTGTAATTGGTCATACATGATAATGTGAGTGGTCTCAAAAGAGTTTGTGTTATAATTGGGTCCTATTTCTCATGCAATTGGAGGTGTGTTTCATTAACAGCCAGAAGCGATGATAATTATGATACCTTAAATATGAGACACGTGTGAACGCCCTATTATAAAACATATATTATTTGTATTTCCCGGGTCCTGTTTGTTTTTAAACACCCTACGTTTGCAATAACCCTTTTAAAACATGGCATCTAAGATAACGACAATAACACTGATTTTGTAATATAGTAACAAATTATATGAAGATGGATGCATTTTTGTCAAATATATTTTTTCATGTTGTTGCTCTAGTGGAAGACTTATCGTGAGGCTGGTTACTTTATTACAAGATTGTCAAGATGCAAAAACGACTTTATTAGGTACCACGAGTTTGGTTAAAAAAATAAAGCATCATTTTTTTATAAAAGTAACAAAGTTAAAGGGTTTTGGTAATTTTTGTCTATTAATTAAAGGGATTTTTAAAACTTAGGTAAAAACTCTTGAAATTATAGTTAAAGAGTTCAACATAAAAAATGAAACCGAATGTATGATAGTAAGAGATCAACATCAAAAATTCACAATATCTCATTTGTATAGTAGTGATCATTTCTTTTCATCATACTAATATAACATGGATGACTAACATTCTTGTTAATTTCGTGAGGTCATAATGATTACTAATAAACACATGTGTTTTATTAGTATTCACTATGATTTCAAGATCTCGCTTCTACTTTTACTCTTTTACTAAACTATAATTCGAATAAAACCGACAATCACTTTAAAAGAAAATTAAAAACAATAATGCATAAAGTATTCAATAACCATATATAACTTGTAGGGCTGAACATGAAGGAACGGTCAATTTTAGGCCCCAAAAGAAACTTAATGATATTCACTTTCAAGCATCCACTTAAGTCAAAAGGAACCCTCCACTTTCAAGTTACAACCAACTTTTTCTTTCTGAAAAAAAAAGTTAATTTTAAATTAAGTTTGTTGCTCAAAGTCATTCAAAATTACATATATGTTAATTACTTAATTTTCAAGATTTTGTGAGAGTATCACGCTCTGTACTCTTGCTGAAGCCGCAAGTACAAGCATGTGTTGTGATCTTTATATTTTATTTAATTCTTTGACGAATTGAATTTTAATAATTCAAACTATTACTAATTAGCCGATAATAATTTATACTATTAATTTGTTTAGTAATGATCTCAACTTTCACTTTTGTTACCACTGGTAATCATAGTAATATAATTATCATACATTCACACTCAATTTGTATTTATTTTAGACTCGATTTACCTTGTATGTTTTTCATTTCATTCATAATCATTATGGTGAATAAAAACGAGCGCAAACCAAGCATAATTATTTAACAACTATGTTAATGAGACTGTTGTTGGTAATAAAAAAAATTGAGATTATTATCAGCCAATTAAATGTATGGATTATTATCGGGTAATAAGTAATAGTTTGGATTATTAAACTTTAATTTGCCTTATATTTACATATATGTTAATTTTCATTTTTTTCATTTTTATCTTTTGTTTTTTATTTAGCCTATTCCTTTTCTTTCTCGTCCTTTTTAATTTACTCTGTCCGCTACGGCTAAACCTGCTAGTTAATTAACAAACACTAATTGCATTATACATACTGAGTTTTATACGTTTGTAATTTTTATAATATACTAAAGTTAGGGGCTGTTTGGCAGCATCTTAATCAGCCTCTTAATGGTTCAGATGCTGAATGGTTCAGCACTTAATGGTTCAGACTGTTTGTTTCGCGAGCAAATGTCTGAATGGTTAAGACATTTGCCTCTGAATGGTTAAGCATTATACTAATGCTGAATGGTTAAGAGGTCTAATGCTGAATGGTTAAGACCTCTTATCTGAATTGGGCAGACATTTGCCTTTGAATAGTTAAGCAATTCACTAGCTCTTAATGGTTCAGACCTCTTAATGATTCAGCACTTAATGGTTCAGACCTCTTATTGGTTCAGCACTTAATCATTCAGATACTGT